>JAVYIG010009570.1:0-76970 GCA_035222895.1 Strongylocentrotus droebachiensis
GTTTATATTAGCATATCTATATACACAAAGCTGTAGTCCTTGGACTTATGATTCAATAATAATTGTTTACTAGAACAGGCGTATGCAACGAAATACTAGGTAGATTGTAAATGTATTAGTATAATATGATAGGTTAATTGAATACAAAGTTCCAGAATTAAAAACTTCATGACGGAATTAAGCCCAATGCAAATTTTAAATTAGGAGGCGCGATAGCTCAGTTGGTAGAGCAGTGGTCTCGTAATCCGGTGACCCGGGTTCGAAACCAAGACGATGCGCTATAGTGCCCTTTGGTAAGGCATTAATCCTCACTACCAGGTCCCTCGGAGAGGACCTAAAGCCGTCGGCCGTCTGGTTGCTTACTTACAAGAATTTATGCTTTCTTAGCAGTCAGGTAAAATAACCATCACATCACTCAAATCCAGTCACTGGAGTCTGCCAAGCACAAGTCACCCCCCCTCCCCTTCCCCCACCCTCTTTATCTCACTCCCTCCATCCCCCTCTCCATCTCTCTCTCTCTCTCTCTCTCTCTCTCTCTCGCTCTCTCTCTCTCGCTCTCTCTCTCTCTTCTCTTCTCCCCCTTATAATAGACGTACGTTTAGTGATTTTTTTTTTCGCGCACGTCCGAATGGATTACCCCCGATTGCCCCTTTTCCACATGGTATCCTATATATCATTATGTTTTGCCATAACAAACCTTAATAAAAGAGAAAATTAAAGTATGATAATAAAAAATACCGTTGGGCCAGAGCAGAGTGGAAGACGCCGGAGACTTGATCAGTGTACAATACCCCTCCCCCCCCCTTCCCCGCCTACCTCCTCCTTCTTTGAATGACATTCGCTTGCAGCAGTCGTGAGACATCCATACACCCTGTATATCTCCAGTGACATTATGTCTCAAACTTAGTCATTTATTAGGGCATTATTAGATCTTAGACCGCAATTTTACCTCTTCAACTTAACCGCGGGTCCTCCATGTAGCTCTTAAAACCTATATACCTCACACTCTTGGACTTAATTGATTTGAATTTACACATTTTCACTCGAGACATTTTTTAAATATATTTTTTTCCTCTCGCAAAATCGTCACCGCCCCACCAAACCTTCTTTGCTACTTCAGTATTAATTGGCATGATTATTCATTAGATTGTGTATGTGACCGACTCGAGTGGTTAATTTTGGATGATACCGGTTTCACACTATTTTGCTGGCGGAGGGCTGCGTCAGGGACAAGCGTGGTCTCTGACGCATCACCTGAGAGCGACATCGTACACAATATGAATTCAAAATGAAACATTGCGTTGATTTAGTGGCGCAGAGGATGGTTAAGACATGATTGTACTAATTGAAGTAAATAATGTTAGTGTTAACATTTTTCCTTCCTGGAATAAGGCTTTGCCCTAGAATACCCTTTATTATCATGATTATTGGGAAAATTTATCTCTCTCTCTCTCTCTCTCTGTGTGTTTCTTTCCGCCCCTCCTTCTTTTTCTTCTTCTTCTCCTTCCTTACTTTTCCTTTTCCTCTTCTTCTTATTTTTCTTCTTCTTCTTCTTCTATTTCTTCTTCTTCTTCTTCTTCTTCTTCTTCTTCTTCTTCTTCTTCTTCTTCTTCTTCTCCTTCTTCTTCTTCTTCTTCTTCTTCTTCTTCTTCTTCTTCTTCTTCTTCTTCTTCTTCTTCCTTTTTTATATCTTCTCATCCTCCTCCTCCTACCTCTTCTTCTTCTTTCTCTTCTTCTTCTTCTTCTTCTTCTTCTTCTTTTCCCCGTTACCTCCAATTTGGTACAAACGAGTGAAATCACGGAGGTTATTCCAAAGGAAGTATGAAATCTCATCCTGATGTTTATCACGGACATCCTTCATTTGTTTATGTCTTACAGTATGAGGAAGCTCTACGTCACAAAGTCAAACTTTAAATCTACAATCTCATCTAAATTTTATCTAACATATATCCTTCTAATAATTCAATTATCTGCATATTCATAACGCATTTCGGAAATACAGATAAACAAACGTGTAATAATTGCTTGTAACATTTGCGGGCAGTCGGTGAATTCTATCGGCAAGGTTATTTAAAATTACATTTCGGAAGACACAGTATTCTTGTTGGAGATGCTCATACGTGCTGATGACACTGTGGCACGTCGGACTACAGTACATTTTCTTTGACGTCAAGCTATTGTAAAAACAGTCAAATCAACCCCCCAAAAATTGTCTTCATCGAGATTCAAAGCAGCAAAAACATTACTAACTGAATATCATGTGTGTTTAGTGCTTTGAGTTGGAATTGCTATCGTCGCGAATCGTCGAATCGAGGTAAGGTGATATTCCGTTCCATTTCGCCTCCTTTTGAAGAGGTGACAACAAGTCATTTTCGAGTAATTGATTCTCTATTTGTTCTTCTGGTTGATTACATCTTCCATTTTGCGATGAAATTGGGAGACGTTTACGTGGTCTGGCAGACGGCAAAGAAAATAAAAGTCAAGTCAGATGTATAAGAACAGGATAATATTTTGTGGTTTGGGGGAATCAAAGGGTTGTGATATTTGTTATGACATTCTGAAATTTCCAGCTGATAGTTTCAATACGGTGATTTACATTTCGGTTATTCATAAAGCAGTAATGATAGAACTTAGTGGTCAATTACGAATGGTATGTCATTTCGTGGATATTTGCTCTCAATCATTTTTAATTCATAATTTTGGTTCTGTGTATATATCTCTAGCACATAATTGCTAAGATTAACACGATCGCAAAGCTTTACGAGAAATCCACATGAGGCAATTTCAATAGCCTTACACTTCTCATGTAGAAAAGTGCGAATCTCAAAGTGACTTATTACGTCATCTGAACATGTCTTTTTATGTCTACAATAGGGTGGTGATATTGCTCTTCAGTTTATTTCTCGAAAGCCTCTGCGATCGTGTTGAGAGGAAAATACTATTCTATGAGAGCAAGTGATGTAGATTTATTTAAAGCCCCATTGCACTCCTTACAGCTACTTTCGCCCTCTATATAGCAAACAATGCCTAATCGGTGACCATTGGTCCCCCATGATCCTCTTTTTCTTATGTTACATGTAAGTGAGAGCTGATTTGATGAGATAACCACCTGTCAGTGACCTTACAGGGTGGTGTAATCCCTCCTGTAAACTAGTACAGATGGGCTTTAAGAAGAGATGGGGGTATGTAAAATAACCAACGGCCCTAGAGGCCCACCTATGGACGAAAATTTGTTGAGTTAAAAAAAAAGTGGGGGTCCTCAAATCCCATGCGCCTCCTTTTCCGGAGGTCATTATCTCAACGAGCAAAGGAGATAAAGTAACTTGAACCACATTCCCATTATGTTTGCCCATCTTGCCTTCCGGTTTGTTTATATCATTGCTTAACTTTTTTGTATTCATAGAGGAACGTCGGTAAGGGCATTTGAGTGTTTCGTTCTCGTCCCCCATTTAAATGTTGAGGTGGATTCCTTTCTTTAAAAAATTGCCAGCAATCTATGACTTACTTAGAATTAATATCAATGAATATTGAATTTGCTTACTATAACTTTAACCCCAACCCTTATTGGTAAGTTTTAATTCCGAGGAGTTATCTTGTTTTTCTTTTGTTTGTGAAATTTATTTTGAATTTTGTTATGAGCATTCACGGTCGACAACCCCTCCCCCCCCCCCTCCATTCAACTTGCTATTGCTACGCCCTGTTACCTTGAAACCATTATTTCCGCAACTAAGGACGTGTTTTGTTAAACTTCGTTGAAGCCTTAATAATTCATTAAATATCTCAAAGGCAAATCTGAATTATACTTGGGTTCAACAAGCAGACGAAACGCGTCCTCGCACGCTTCGTATTTTCATTTGTGTCAAAGAAGAGAATACACTTTTAATAGGAAAGATACAATAGATTGGAAGAACTTAGAAGACGAAGACTTTAAACTTGTAATTCGAGACTTTCCTCTCAACTTTTCCGGACAACTTTTCCGGATCGGACATCTTGTGGTAAAGGGCATGTAATCAAAATACTGACATCAAAACAAAGCTACCAACACTTGCACAGTTGTTAACATCCAGAAGGATATTGCGGAATTACGCAAACAAGGAAAGCTCTCACATTTTGTTCATGGAGAAGACTTTGGTGCTGTGGATGTCATCGTACGTTCTCAAGTGAATACATCATAACAACATTTGTGGAGTTATTAACATCCAGGTGGATATTGCGGACTCATTTAAACAAGAAAATCTGTCAGATCTTGTTCATTTAAGGAAAGCTTGATGCATTAAGATGCTGTAGGCTATTGGGTCGATACATGACAACAATATAATCGATAGACTGGCGGAGTAAATAACATTCAAACGGTTTTTGCGGACTGACTTAAATAAAGAAAGCTCTCGTCACATCATCAGTAATTTCTAAGAAAGGTGTGGTGCCTTAGATGTATTTGTAGGTTCTCGGTTCAAAGCTCTGGTCGTTGACTAACTGGATCCGAGAGGAAGGTTGTTTTGTGGATCAATCCTAAAATGGGTAGAGGTAAAATGCCATTGTTTCGTCGGATCACCACCGGTACCCTTACTCTACCGCGAAAGGTAAGTAATGGCTTCATCTTTACTCTCTGTCACGTGATGAACCCTGTAAAGGGTCATTTGAATCTCGTAACAAATTCATAATTATCGCATTGTTTAGGTCATTAAAAATGATTTAAAGGCCGTCTGTACTAGTTAGGCTAAGAGGGATGAGATCAACCAGGGTGGTCACTGACAGGTGGCTATCTCATCAACTCAGCTCTCAATTGACATAAGAAAAAGAGGATAATGGTGGCCAGATGGTCACCGATTAGGCATTGTTTTCTATATAGAGTGAGCAAATAGTTTCAAGAAGTACAATGGGGCTTTAATTACTAAGTGACAGTAAATTTCGTTAATCACAACTTTTGTGCCTAATGCAAATGAAGTTCCTATACTTTCTCTTCTTTTTCTGATAGCTTTCATTATGCTTTTTATCATTGTAGTTCAATTGGCGTTATAAATCTTATTACAAATGCCATGCTTCCACAATGACATTGTTCAAAGACAAGGGGGATCTTGAAACAAAAGGAATTTAACTTTCAATCATATAAAATCCGTATTACCAATTATGTCTTAAACCGATAATCTTCTATATAGACCCATCATCTTATTATATGAAATTTATTTCTCAGATTAAAGTGAGCTTGCAAACTATACCTAGCACATATTGGTTGCCCAAGTACTTGTCCAACATAGCCATATGATATTTGTGATATGTGATTAGTTCATTGATTGCCTCGACGAGATTCTATGTGGCGCAGGGATAACTTAATGTCTGGCGCCAGCTACGTTTATACCACAAAACTTCATCTGCAATCTATATTCCTTCATAAAACTATTATAATGCCTATATGACATATTCATAGCACTTCTTTATCTCGAAGGCCTTCTTAACCTATTTTATTATTCCAACCGTACTAAAATTAGCCACAAGTTGTGGCCATTCGACCTTATAAAGGGCACCTGCAATTGGTTAGGAAAACGATTAAAAAAACCTTGACCAAGGTAACAGAGCAGTAGAATATATCGCAACCGTTCTTTTGAACCGTCCGACAAACTCAACGAGGCCGAATGACCTGGGTTTCCTGTATGGTAACACGACTGCATCTTTTTTTTTCTTGCAGCGTTCATACCCCGGTCACACAGCACCGGACCGACTCCAAACCACCCGAGAACAAGCCCTTGTCCATGTTAGGTTATATAAGTTTTGTTTGGTGTGTTGTTTGGTCTGGATGCTGTCTCGTCGATGTGACTGGGGTCTAAGGGCGCGTTCATGCTTGATTTTGAAGGTAGAATGAGCGATCTGAAACGCTCATCGTAAACGCTCATCGTGATCGCAGTTCCACGGTGTAGCTGTTCATGCTTACTTCTCTGGCTCATCCAGGCAATTCTCCTTGTGTGGCATTGTGTGACCTTCACTGTGCATGCTACGTAGACCCACTAGAGGTCAGTGCGTTGAACCCATTTAAACGCGTTTACAATTGTAAACGCATCTTTTTGTGAGTTTACGATCGGCGTTCGTGATCGCCGTTTTTCGGTGATTCTACAAAAGTGAGCATGAACGCAAGCGTGTTTTAAACTAAACACGTAACAGATGCCTGATTCTGGCCGTCAAAATCAAGCATGAACGCGGCCTTAGTTACGTTGCTCAGCAAATCTTCGAGAAGATAATAAAAAATCTCTAGTATGTAATTTGGCGGAAATGTTACTCTCGGTTGTTAAAATGTACCCACATTAAATATAAATTTATGAGTTCTCACGACCTCGCTTTTTGCATGGAGATAAACAGGATATTTCATTTTCACACCACACCAGTGGGTAAAAATCAAGAAAACTTCGATTTTCTTAAGAAATGTTAAGATTTAAAAGAACGATGTAAAATATTCTTCCAGCATTGCTTTATACTGCCTGAAGATAAACTCAGTACATTCATAATACCCGTTGACACCAGTGTATCTTCGAGATAATCGTTATCTTGAAAAACAATGATCCCGAACTTCTCAAGGTGAAGACTATTGTGCTCCTGTTAATGAAGTTGCAAACAGTGGCGAATTCAATGGAATTATTTCCTGTCAATGGGACGCCCGCTGTGGTTTAATTCCTGCCAATAAAACTTTCGAACGACTTCCTTTCGTTGACCGGTTCGCGTTCCTCATCTGATCACGTGATCTCATTCAGATCACGTTCGCTCGCGTGCTGTGTTACCATGACAACCAGGTGACATCATGACCCCTACCGGCTCAATTGTTCTTGTAATTGATGCTTATCTTGTGTTTTGTGAAATGTCCATGTTTTGCTTTTTGTATTTAATAATGAAACTTAGTTTGGAAATCTGAAGTTTATTTACAAGATTTGTGTGTGTTCATGATATCGAACTTCCAAACAACGTTCTCAGGACATTCTCAAAATAGCTGAACATGTTACGCCTTTCATAGAACCCTAGTAAGTTTGTTGTTTCCCGGGTATAAGTTGATAAATATATTCATATACTGTAATGAACAAGATTGACAGTCATATACATGTATAACAGGATTGTATAGCAATGCAGATATGGACATGATGTCGTGTTTACCTACTTTAGGAGGATCAAAAGTTAATAATACACACTAGTCCTATGCAAGCGTAGCTACTGATTGTTTTTAATATTAGACACAAATTAAGACAAATGTCGACCGTCCCTGGTAATACACTTCGTTGAATCAACATTCCGCCTACCTTTAGGACCAGAACTCTGTGTACAACCTAGCATTAAAACAAAACTGGTCTTGGAGTTCTAGACTAAATCTGACCGGTTATGAAATGATTTTGGGTAATGAAGACGGACAGGAGCTTGTAGATAAGCCATGTATCCAGCAGAGTAACATCATGGAGATATCCCTGGTACACATTTACTATCAAAACTGAGGCCACTATTTACTCGCCTAACTTCAGGGGGAATGAAATTTTCTCTTTCGATTGAATTAATTTAAACTGGGCCTTGCGTGTGCAGACTATATCACCCACCGCCTCCATACCTACACACGTACAGGGGAATTGATAGTCTACATACTATTTTTCTCAAACTTAATTTAAGTCATCTTGATTGATAAGAGCCGCAGAGAAAAATAAATTTGGATGGAACTAAGACTAACCAAAGCATTCCATTACTATTATCTTTCTATCTCTGAATCGAGATATGAGGCTTTTACTTTATCTTTATCTCTTAATTAACTTTGGTTTGTCAGTAAACATGTTTAAACAAAAATATGACAGATTGAAATAGCGATTAACAAAAAAAAAGTCAGCTTTAATTGACATGCTACTATAGGCACAATCACGTGTTTAATCTATACATCGGCACTAGATAATAGTCCTACTTGTTCTTGTCCTAATGTTTGTGCTCAATGTAAATAAGACAACAACAACAACAACGCTTGACGGTCGTCAAGAAGAATTTAAATGAACATAGTCTTCGTATATAAGCCATGCGTTTACATGTAAAATGTGACAGCGGTGAAATGTCAAAGATTTAGACACGCACAATTAGTATATCATTGTCACCTAAGCATTTAAATAGCGATCGATAAGTCAATATAATTGATTACGAGGCTTGCCTTTTGAATCAACTTTGCCGGTATAGCGTTTCATCCATTGTTATGATACACAATAGGAAGTTGACTTTCATACCGTTTGGTGAACTGTTCATATGGGATTATCTTTAAAATGATTATACAACTTCAAGTCACGCACCGACTTGATTTGAATTTATGATGATTTTTCAGAATGGTTTCAGGACTAGAAATATAGATGAATGAAAGGGAGCATCTGTGGATGCTGACTGTCGATTAGGAAGCTGGGCCCCCAATGGAGAGGATGGGTCGAACGGTGTACATGCTGAATTGCTAGTCCGACTGTGAATGCAATGCGAAAGTGCACGGCAGTAAGAAACAGGTCGGACCCTCGCTGTCTCTTAGGACTTTCTTTAACAATCGTACGGAATAGGCTTTCATCTCATCATCAGGTCAAGCACCAACGTCCACAAACAGAATTCGGTTCCGAAACCAGCACAGATAATGACGATATTCATCATTATTTTTAAGCAGCTGCAAAAGTAATCTTACTGTATTTGGACCAGCGGGTTAAGGGGAGTTCAGATCGCTCACGCAACCCCTTCCCGCCCCCTTCAATTTTTTGAAGTCCACTCGTACACGCACCACCTGCAGAAGGGCACTTCTCCTATGTGTCTTTTAATGAGCTGCCCCTTCTCCAAAACTGTCCCTGGTGAGTTTTAATCGATTTCGGGCTACCATAAACTGAAAGAAGGAATTGCAATCAGTGGCGGATCCAGGGGGGGGGCACAGGGGGCACGTGCCCCCCCGGCCAAAAAAAATATGTTAAAATCAGCCCTATATTCGCCCAAAATATACCGAAAAAAAGGGGCGTGCCCCCCCGGCTAAACATTTTTTTTTTTTTTTTTTTTTTTTTTTATAAAATAAAAAAAAAAAAAAAAAAAATTGCCAATGGCTGACCTAAAAAGGTGACCTTACCCCCCCCCCATACCCTCCAACGAAGCAAAATGTCAAATTAAAAAATTTCGTGACCCAAAAAAAAAAGTGTCCTCTTACCCCCCCCCCCCCCCCCCCCCCCCCCCCCCCCCCCCCCCCCCCCCGCTTATTCAGCGGCCGGCTAAGTCGTTGCGATTTTTTGGGGGACTAAAAAAAAATTTAAAAAGTGTACGCTTACCCCCCCCCCCCCCCCCCCCCCCCCCCCCCCCCCCCCCCCCCCCCCGCTTATTCAGCGGCTGGCTGAGTCGTTGCGATTTTTTCGGGACTAAAAAAAAAATATATATATGTTCTCTTTCCCACACGGTGCCCCCCGTGTGCCCCCCCGGTAAGAAATTCCTGGATCCGCGCCTGGCAATATTTACCACAAGTTTCTCGTTATGCTCGTACCAGGAGTTCTTGTTCTAATTTCGAAGAAGACATAATACCAGTTAATAATTTATATGGCGCATTTTATCTTCGAAAAAGTCTCAACGCGCTTAGGACAAGGTAAGAAAGAAGCTTAAAGAGTAGCTGCAAATGTCAGTGACTCCTAAGCTACATAGCAAGAAGTTTTCTTGGAAAGACTACTATACAGCATTCAGCCGTGTGCCTGTTATTAATGGCCTGCTGTTTGGAGTCGATGCCTGGACGGACAGACATACAAGCAGAAGATGTTCAAGCCCTTCGAGTAGCATCATTATCTTGTCATCATATTTACACACGCGTGCTCCTTCACAATTTGAAAACCCCGAGTGAGATGTGGATGTGCTTTTAACAAGTCTTCGGCGATTTTAACAGCGATCGTTTGATGGTTTAGAAAGAGAACGGACTCTAAGACAACCTGAAGATTTGGGGAGTGTGTTACTTACTGCATTGAACATAGTTAGTTAGAATCGAGTATGTACATGCGCTTTTGACGGCCTTCTTCGTTTTAAACGCGATCTCTCGGTGATTTACCTGAAGGAACGAATCCTATAAATTAACCTAAAAGTTTGAAGAGAGTCCGTTACTTCTTGCGGGAAACAGAGTTGGAATGGATTTCTAGGTCGGATTTCAGATTTTTCAAACAGTGAAATGTGATACCCTATACGCTGCAGAGATTCACTGTTATATCGTCAACGTTGGACGAACTCTTTTTTTCCCCTTCTCATGAAGATAGTTTTGTTTTTGTCAGAGATATGTATTCACAAAATCAGAGAAAGTACCAAATTCGTTAACAAAACATCACGGAATAAGCATGATGAGTCTGCAGTTATGTTCATTTAGGATGTGCTAACCCTTTGAACTGTGAATACCTGCATGAATTTGAGATCATACCTCAACGTTTACGGCCTTGTTGTCTAATATTGGATGATATTTTAGGCACATACTTGACGATTCTTCTCTCGTCATATTCATAGAGACCAAAAGGTTTGTTTTCTTTGTTTGTCACAACGGTCGTACAATGATCGTCATAGCAATATTTAAAAAGATACACAAAGGAAACATACAAGGATTTACTCGAAGGTTGTGAATACAGTGGATTATTTGAACATGTGAGTGGTTACATGCATTTTATGTCTATATCAAAGGATGGAGTTTATGATAATAATAATTCTGTTGTTGATACTTATTTTGTTCATACAGGATAGTCTTATCAGCTTTAGTGTTGTTCTTTCTGAGATTCCTGCAGTAATTACTGTATTTGTTATTACCCCCAACGATTGCCAGAAACCCATTAACACCTATAGGTGGAGTGGGGCAAATGTGGATTAATGTCTTGCCATAGTACGCTGGTGCCGCGTCGAGAACCCTTGTCCCTTAGATTACAAGTCAAGTGAAATAATCTCTTTACCACGACACCTCAACGAACGTTAATATGACGCCAGTGGAGTAGCATGGGCCTCATCATGGAGGGGCACTGGCATCAAGGTGAAGAAATGTGAGGGGGTGGGGGAACAGTCCATCAATTAGGGAGAGGGGTACTACATGGATTTATATCATCTTCTTGTTAACGTCCCCTTCCCCTCTCCCCCCTCTCTCTCTCTCTCTCTATCCTTCCCTCTCCCATACCCCTCTCTCCCCCCCCCCCCTTCACCCGTGTGATGTACCAACGCCCCTGTGTAATGAGTAGTTTACTTTAGTTCACTTTTTAATCACTTGGAAAGCAAAAACCCAACAATATGTCCCTTTCCTTGAAAAATATAAAAGGGTATAGAAATAGTTTTTAACAAAAAATGCCATAGGTATAGTGAGGGGACATTTTTACATTTCTTTGGTATCTGTTATTCTCAAATCAATTCAAGTAGCTACCTCGGGCATGCGGTGCCTCTGCTACTGCTGTATACAGAGGGTGACATTGTCTATACAAAAATATATATTGCTTTTTGGCGTGCTGGAATTACATTTTGAAAGCATTGAAGATTTTTTTGTTAGGAAGATGTGTTCAAGAAAAGATCTTACCCTCAATCAAAAGAATAATGCAATGTGTTTACAGGGTTATTTTGTTAGCTGATAATTTGTAGTAAAATTTGATTTACTAACTGAATTCATAACCGCAGTGCTTAACATAAGGCGATGTAGACTGTATTATGTCGTTCATTGTGAATATCAATAATATTTCGCACCATCTTGAAGGCAAATATGTTTCTTTAAAGAAACAATGTAAAGTGTTATTAAAAAAAAGAAAGTTTTACAACGCAATTCAAAGCTGCAAGGAAACTATCTTAACCACGAACATTAAAAAGCAAGAGTGTTTAAAAGATACCTGCATTTCGACACATATGGCGTTTGACTTGCTAGTGTTAGTAAATTCTATATCATGTTGAAACCTTTATTTCCCTTCGAAAATTATGGAAGGATGTGAGCAGAGAGGCCTATAGCTCGATCAAAAGCGACAAGGGGGTATCAGCGAAGATTATATCTAAGCTTAGGACCTCTCAAGAATCTTGGAACGAGTTCGGGGCGCTTCTGTGAAATTTCTTGTAGTATTTCGAAGGATGTATGGGATTGGCCCATTAGTCAATCAAAAATGACAAGGTGTATATCTGAAACGGAGAGGAGATCGTAGGTGTTGCCCTCTTGGAAATATGTGTTGGTACCCGAATGTTTGTGAGGAAGTTTGGATGATGTATATGGCATTTGACGGCTCCTAAGTAAGAGGATACTATAGCTTGGTTGTGCGAAGCCAAGGGGTCGCGGTACATTGACTGTCGGTGATTGATTGTGGAATACCAGGACTAGGACTTTCTATTCTTCATGTTTTTGCTCCTGTAGCTGGTATTCATGTTGACTTTCTGAGTGGATGATGTGATGTACCCCCCCCCCCCACCCGATGCCACCAAACGGCACCCATCCCACCCCTTTCTTTAGTGCAATGGCTTTAATCAGGGGCGTCGGTAGATCATTTGGAATTGGGGGGAGGGGGGGGGGCTGTCAGATCAAATTCTCCCATCAATCGACAAGTGAGCCGAACTTTTTCAGCAACCCCCCCCCCCACCCCCATACAACCAAATCAGCTCGAAAAGGAAGCTAGAAATGCACCCTCATATTTTGAAATTTAAAAATAGGCCTCAGACAAAATTCTAAAAAGCGCCCCCCCCCCCACCCCCTCTGCTAAGTTAAGGAGGAGGATATTAACAGATTTTGATTTTATTTTCTGACGAGACTAAAATAGCTTAATCTTTGCTGATATCATTACGCATTTTTCGACAGTAGCCTTGAAAAGGGGGATGTCAGACCCCGGCCCTTTAGCGAAGCTCCTATCTTAATATTTAGTTAGTTAGTTATTTATATGGTTAGTTAGTGAGTTGGTAACAGTTTTCAAGTATTTAATGTGACTGTAGCTATACATTCTGTCTACTTTACTATGTCATATGAGAGCATATGATAAAAAACGAAACCAGTGCCTTATACTTAGGATTGTCTACGAAAATAAAAGTTTCTCAATGAAGGCTCTCCTATTTGGAAAAAAAACAAAATCCTAAAAGCGAAGGTTCGTTCGGCGAACCATGGACAACTGGAAACAAAAATACATTATTTTGGTATATGTAATTGATTTGAAATTAGATGACTTTTTTTCTCATGAAATGAGTAATGCTTTCTGGATAGTACGTCATCACGTTTTTGGCAGTGTTTGTGTCTTCCTTTTTAACAAGGAAAACTTACTATTCTGCAGGTATTTCCTCTCTGACGATTTGATAGAAATATCGATTATTTAGTACATTTTGCTTGGCAACGGTTGTATCATGACCAAATATGGTACACAAATATGACCTTTAACTGACCATTAATTGTGGAACCAGGCAGATACGAAACTATTTCCATGGTGATGGTAAACTAGACACTCCCCAGTGGACATTACGTTGATCATAAATGACCAGCATTTCTGCCTGTACTGAGTGACGTCTTCCATCACTGACGACATGCTTATCCTCTCATATTTTAACGCCAATAATATTTTGACAATCCTCTTACGTAAGGCTTGGCAGGCCCTTCGTTCTGAGAAACGTTCCCCGCTTTCGAAGGCTGGATGGGTTGGTATAGATAGATTTAGGAATCGCCATTGCGTTGATAAATTCCGACATAGCGGAACAGGCTGTCAAACCTTGACACCGCGGCTGTGTGTTCACCCTCTTAACCTTCTTGACAAACGGCTTGTCACGTCGTTGCTAAAACCAACAACACTATATTAACAGCCCTCAAAGATATTATTCATTCATTAGCTCTCTGGAATCTTACATCGGAATCTATATCATAGCGATATTAAGGATTACTGCGGAGAGACAAGAGACTTGGGAACCGCCTGTCTTCACCATCTTGTTTCTTTTCCGATATCTTTTAGACTTTGTGAAATGCTTGGATACCTGTGAATGTGAATATTTTTAAGGAGTTATCACTTTGCTTTAATCATCATGTTGGATTTCCTCTTGTTTACGAGAAATATTGTAAGCCTGAAAGATATTCTTTGTTTATGCATGTTGTATAATAGCGGGATTTTATGGATTTATTTATTCGTTTATTCATTTGTTATTTGCTAATTTATTTAATTATTTGTTCATTTATTTATTCATTTATCTATTTATCTTTTTATTTATTAATCTATAATTTATTTGTGTATCTATTTATTCATTTATTTATTTATCTATTTTTCTTTTTATTTATTAATCTATAATTTATTTGTGTATCTATTTTTCATTTATTTATTTATTTGTACGTTAGTTTATTCACAGTAATTTTTCAACCATTAATTGTTCATGATTATAATCACTTTATAATTGCACCTAGAGATCTGTCGACGAACGGAAAAGCGATCATCTGTGAAACACAAACATCATAAACCCACGTGTTATGTTTAGATATTCAGACTCAGTATCAATTGTAGCCCTAGGTTTTTGATATTGGTCGGAGAGGCGGTGAGCTAAGGAAGAAAGAAGTGTTTGGGGGATATGCGGCTGTGTATGGGCGTTGACTGGGGTCATCGGGGACACATGCATTAAGGGAGGAGGGCAAATGCTCCCCCTTAAAGCTTATCTCAATTTTTCGTTTGCGTCTTGAATTTGGGGGTCATCTGAGGGCAGATGTACTGACTTAGGAGGGCAAAGTCTTATATTGGGGAGGGACAAATGACCCCTTGCCCCTTCCCCCACTCCACCTATGCCCCTTCACCCCTCCACCCCCTCCATGCCATCACTGCATATTTCATTAGTCCATAGCTGTTGTTTTTGTCTATATAAACCCGGGATTTCATACGTCTTGTCCAATTACCTGTCGAGGTGCGCTCGTTTAAAGCAACATAATGAGGACCATAAATCCCCAACCTTTGAAAGTATTTTTGCCATTTATTCTAGACTTTATCCCTATTTCAATCGTCGTTCAACAAAGCAAGTCACGTGATAGGCGAAATGAGGTCAGAAGGTCACGTACCTCAACCTTTAGAGCAGTCAAAGTCAAGAGTCATAAAGGCATTTTTTTTTCCTTCTGTAAAATTTATTCAGTCCTACACTGCATTGCAGTATAACAACACCATTTGCCTCATGTTGCTCAATTACAGTCTTTTCATACACTTCTGAAGCATCGCCGTATACGTTTATAACTTTTTGCAGCTCCTTCCTTTTTTACCGTATGGAATCGGTTATTGTTCTAGATGGTTTCAGTGAATTGTCGTTTTGCAAGGTTTGGCGAAGATTCTTTCATTTTGAATTGGACTCGATATTGTTAATCTGGACAGACGATTATGACGTATTGTTTTATTGTTCTCTAGAGGATGAACTAAGAATTTAAATTCTACTAGTTTATCTGTCCCTTATTTAATATGTTTTTGCTTCAGTAATAGGCCTACTAGTTTCTCTTTATACTTCGAAACTTTGTCCGAGGAATCCAAGCATATCGACATTATCGAAAGGTAGACTGTGTCCGCGTTTATCATCATCTTCATCATTATCATCACCATCATCATCATCACAATCATCACACTATCATCATCATCACCATTACCTTAATCACCATCATTACCATCATCGCCATCGTTACCGTCATCATTATCATCGTCCTCGTCCTCGTCGTTGTTCTTGTTGATTTTATCAGATTACGTTAAAAAAAAAATCTGTTTTAACCTTCTCCTCTTTTTCTTTTCCTCTCACAGAGTAACCTAGGAGACCGAGCCGTCAGTCGTTCCATGGATGACATCGGGATGACGTCAGTGAATCGTAACCCCCTGATGACCGGGAAAACCTCCCCACTGGGACTTAGTAGGGCCACGCCCAAGACCAAGCGGCACAAGAGGACGGTACCCATTCCGGCCAGTGAGGTGGGCGACCGGATCAAGACCGGCTACCTGGAGGTCAAGAAAAGCGGCTCGTGGAAAAGGTAATGGATCACCCAATATGTTGGTTGAATACGAGGTGTCATTTGCCTAGCGCAGGATTGCGTCAGCGAATGGCGTCAATCTTTGACGCACCATGTGACGGTAGCACTGTCCAACAATGATTACAAGATAAACGTATTGACATAAATGACTGGCGTATAGGGGGTAATTGCTTGATTAGCGCAGGGAAATAACGCAATCAAAATAACGCCTCGTGTGCCTGACGCATCACAATGTTAGCACTTAATTAGTTTTTTAAATCTCATGCATGAGGTCCTAGGTTCGAACCTTGCTTGATGCTTACAGCCTTGGACAAGTTTTCTTTTTTTTTACCCACATAAGTTCCTTTTTGACGGAGCTGTATAGAAATGTCTGCCTTTTAATATTGAGGTAATAATAAATTGCAGGATTGTTAATGTTAAATAAGACCATGCTGAGAATTATCCAGACTTTCATTTTCATCGCAGCTTTGAAAATATGCCTCAAGAGATATACAAATATACAATATATATATTAAGGGACATCCATAATGGTCGAGTGTGTGTGTGAGTGTTGTTATGAGGGAGGGGGGGGGGCAGTACTATATTCCATTTTCATCTTCATCGTTGTGCCTATGCTTACAAAATCATGTTTACCTAGAGGAGCACTTTGAACATTTCAATATCTAATTGACCCAAGAACGATTACTCAGCACAGCTGGGTCTACGGCATAATAAGTATATTTGGATAAAATGTTGTATTGGGACATTTTTAGCGAGACTTCCAAAAGCTCTGACATGAAGTAATGCATTTTGGCGGGATATTCTTGGGAGAGTAGGCTTCATAGCTTTAGACATAACATTTTACAGCTATCGAGATCATTATGTACAGAGACGTTATACCATAAACATCTGAATAATTTATTGTACTGCTGTCTCTCTCTCTCATAAACATCATGTGATCTCGTGGCTTTATAGATCATAATAAATCATTCAAAGTGATTCACCAGATAAATCAATACAGACACTTCAATCGAACTGTGATTATGTTCCCATCAAGGTAAATAGCCCCTCAATCACCCTCCCTTGGCATTTGATAAAAACAACTATTGTCGTGATGTCACAATAGATCGGGGTGACACCGGGGTTGGCCAATACCCGTATGTGTTCCAAACAACATTTATCCACAAACCCACATTCCCTTCCAATTCAATTAAAATCAATCCGACATCTTGGGTAAAGAAAATGGCGGCCTTGCAACTTGGAGAAATGTCATTGATATATCTTACCTTGTCACATAATTGTCGGAGAAGTCTATTGTCTGAGTTTGGACCATTACAATAACATCAATATGTTCACGCGTTTGGAGAAAAGAAGCCCCTCGTCATAATGCTTTCAATAGAGGTGTTTGTATAAGGCCTTTAATAACAGAATGTATCCTCTGGAGTCTGGATGACTTTTGACTATATCTTTATTTCCATGAATGCTATAGAACGATATAAAAAGCATGACGTAGTCTTCATCCATAGCATAAGTACACGTTACTAGTATGAGGTTTACAAATCGTTTGTATTCTACATTAAACTTTATGACGAACAGTGAATTATCTTAACCAAAAACGTTTCTTATAAAACTTATTTTTTTTGTTTATTCTAATGTATATTTCATATCTTTTTTTTGTTCTGTTTAATCGATAGACATTTGACCCCCCCCCCCTCCTCCCTTAACGAAATTAAAAAAAAAAGAATATGTGATTGTTGGATCGTTGTGTGCTAGCTAGGAGAAAGTACGAATTATAGAACGGCTTAAGTTTATATGTCATGTGGCCCACATGTGGGACTGCCAGGGTATATATCTACCACCTCCCCATTTGAAAGATTTCACCAGCCCCCCCCCCTCAATTATGGCGTATCCAATTTCTGAATACGCCACAATAACTAATACAGTACGTGTACAGAGATGCACAGCTGGCAACGGAGGTCCCTCAACTTTGAGAGTATATCCTTGTGTAGTTTCCGCATTGCGTAGATCTTATCTAAACGTCATACTTTCCTATAAAATGACCATCAAAATATATATACTATCGAGAAGAACGAGACAAGAAAAGTGTAACCTTACGTTGTTATTATTGTAACACGAAGCAAAGTCAGAGAGAAATTCAAGGAAGTTTCACTCTCCTTTGTTTTCAAGTATAAAAGGGGTGGTCCCGTTATAACCTTAATATTTATTTTACCCTGCAGGAATCAGAGAGCACTAGCTTGTATCTTTACTTAACTGCCAAAAATCATAAGGAAGTATTCATGGTTGCATTCAATGTTTTGACAATATTAAAGGAAAGAAGTTCAATTTTATGAATTTGAAATCATTAATTATCACCGTGTAGTATTGAACCCTAGACATACGACCCAGGAAATAATACTTAACTATATGTATGCCTAACATTATAAAATGAACCCTCTCATAGATTATAAATCTTGACACTTGGCTTGATAGATATTTAGAGAGATAAAATATAATTACAGCTCTAAAAAGTCACATCAAATCATTCTTTTTACGTAAAATATTAGGTATTCCTTTTTTCCATCGTCCTTAATCCTCAGCAATAGTAAGCCTAGCACTAACGATTTCATTTATGAGGGCACAATTAAAACAAATGTTTTTACCTATGCCGAACAATAAATGGAAATATTGATTTTTACTATAATAGTAAAAATCAATATTTCCATTTATTGTTCGGCATAGGTAAAAACATTTGTTTTAATTGTGCCCTCATAAATGAAATCGTGCCCTCATAAATGAAATCGTTAGTGCTAGGCTTACTATTGCTGAGGATTAAGGGCGATGGAAAAAAGGAATACCTAATATTTTACGTAAAAAGAATGATTTGATGTGACTTTTTAGAGCTGTAATTATATTTTAATAATTATGAGCATATTTTGAGCTCGCTGTTTAGTTAATTTCACCAAACTTGTCCTTCCCAACTACAAACTCTATTCATAACAAAGATAGAGAAATTTGTTCACTTTGTAATGATTGCAGTAGATGCATAGAACACAACGAGGTTTGAAATTGCTTCATATTTCCATCCAAAATGTTAAACCATGTATAATAGGAAACTTAAAATTGTGAATTTGATTTAAACAATTGCCACTATGGAGAAAGCATTATAGATAAGTCGTGATTATTCGTTGATGACGTCATATCTTAGCAAGACCGGACAACCGGTCGCACCTTCACCCAGCCAATGTTGTCCGGTTGCCAAACCACTTCAGATTTTAGTCAACTAAACTTCCTTCTCTTTCATTTTCATTTTTTTCTCTCTCTCTTGGTCTGTTCCCACTTAGGTGTTGGTCATTATTGACCGAGGATCGTCTGTATATCTACCGTAAGCCTACCGACTCCCACACTCTGGATATGCTGATGCTAGAGGAGTACGACGTCGAAATCGTTGTGTCGCCCTCCGGTTCGTCATCGAAGACGGGGAGCAAGTTTGCCTTCCAGATGTACCACCCGGTGAGTTGAATTAATTGATTTAAGATTAATTATCATCGTGCCGATGTTTTGCATTCCAGTGAGGTGTAGGCAGTGGCGTAGCCATATAGTTGGCATGGGGCACGTCCCCCTCCCCCTCTTCATCAGATAACATATAACTAACGAGAGATGGGAGAAAGAAAGAAGATAAAAAGAGAAATGATAGGAAGATAAAAAGAACAAGAAACAAAAAAGAAAGAAATTAAGGAAGGAACGAATGAAGAAACAAACGGAGGGGGGGGGGGGGGGGTGGTGAGGCAGCGTAGAAAGAAGATGATTACACCCTCTTCCACACCCTCACCCCCACTAGAAGGCCTCGTCTTGTGACATCCCATACACCTAGTAAGACCCACCCTTTCCGACACCAGTGCTTCCTCAATGGACTTATCCACGCTATGTACGCTATATACTGTAGAACGTTTGAGAAATAATGTTACGGTAGGTCATTAACGACTCACTGTTTAAGTATATAAAGTTCACCTGCAGGGTGCAGTGTGTATGTCTAAAATAGGTTATAATATCATTTGAAAGATTGAGGGTGTTAACTCTTTGTCAAAGCTAATATTGAGCTCTGGTATTGAATCGTATTTTGAGAGAAAATTGCCGTTTCATCCTGGATTGTTTATCCCGCATTAGATTGGTTGTTTGAACCATTGAAATAAAATTAAAAAAGCACAAAAACTTACTGGGCATCATCTTCGATAAAAAACACAACTCCCATTTGTACAGAGTAACCCGTATTAAGATCATGGTGTTGGGCCTACTTACCCGGATTTCCTTTACTGTCTATGCTCAAATACTCAGCCACTGTACATTTTCTACGAAAATTGTTTGCCACATGTCATTTAAGTGAAATCTTGAACATTCAGTGTAAGTTTCGTTGGATTCTGTGAAAACTTTTTTTCTATATTTACGAGAACTCAAGTTTATCTTAAAATAACATAACAACCCTCTGGCTATGTACAGATTGTGTTAACGCCATGCTTCCTAGCATTCTTTGACTTTCGTTCTCCTGGGTGTGGAGAGGGAAATGAAGATTAATGCCATCGTCAAAGAGCAAAAAGCAGTATCTTTTCAGCGGCAACGTTTTATGAAACGGAAAGTTGCCGCAGCTCCCAAATTTGTCGCAGAAAATAAGGGTTACCGCTGCGGTAAATGTTTTATGAAACGAGCCCCAGTAAGAGGACAGGGATTCGCAACACTAACCTTCTGATCCGTGGTCAGGTGACTAAGCCACTTGACCACGACACCTATACAATCATATACATACCATATTAATCATATCAAGTATATGTTGCCTTTTTTCAAAATCTAATGCATACCGAAATATGCTCATAGTTACTTTTCATCGGATTTAAAAACGAATTACCGTCTATACTATAATGTTATATTGTAAATATGCAACAACGTTTTTTGAACGAAAAGGCAAAGCAAAACAAAACAAACAAACCATTCATTCATTACGACGATACCAAATACTTTGTATATATGTATATACATGTTCTTACTTATTCTTTGTTGCTGTTATGAGTTTATGTTCACGATTTTGTTATTATTATTATTATATATTTGTTTAACTATGTGCCTCATTATGTTTAACAGGGCATCATGGAAGACCACCATTATTAGTGATAATGATTCACCCTGTCTAAATATCAGAAATAAATAAATAAACAAATAAATACATGTACATACCATGAAATCAATCATGCAAAGGAATAACTTGATTGTTGACACGATTATATCACCAAAAACAACCCCTCATCAAGGGCAGTATAATTAAAAAAAACACTGAATGACAAGTGATATAATAACATGTATTTACCGCATAAAAACGCGATTCCTCTTCATCAAAATACCATATATAAGTCGTTATTGGTGTTATCAGAAAGAAGCAAGTGATCAAAAGAATTGGTATTGTTAATTACCATTTTCAATACATCATTATATAACATTATCATACCCTTGACGACTTGACTTCAATAAACAGAGTTTTGAAAATTGAAATACAATGCAAATATTGAAAGAGCTTGTGAGGGTGTGTAGATAAACAAGATAAACCACATATCGGGGGAAATATGTTTATGTTAAGCATTGAGTAAATAAGATAATTTACGTGAGTGTTCCAAGCAGACATAACGCAAACAAAGGACTATTAAAGCAACTTTCAAATTGATTTTAAAAACGGTGTTGTTGTCACTGTCCATGATTCTAACACTTGCATGTCCATTGTCATTTGAAGGGGGAAAAACAAATCCCCTCTCAGCTTCTTTCCTTCTTTAGGTGCAAGTATTTTCTTGTATTGAACTTCTGCTTAGATGATGAATATTATTTTGCAGTACCGTATAATAAAATATGTTTCCCATGTACTCGTATCTAGTAATTTGTGTTGGCTATAGGTCCATGTTCATCTTCATGTTGGCCGGGGGTGGGGTTGGGTGCAAACGCATTGGAAATTCTGACATAACCACGGGGACAAACGCCCCTACTGCCCCTAGAGTGGCATCCCTGTTCACTTCTCTGAATCTCGGCAATTAATTTTGTTTACCAATCTCTTCTTCCCTCGAATCAGTGGCAAAACATGAAAATGGGCTTAAAATATTAGATGTAATTGAATACCAGATCAGTCAATAAGCGCTTTGATTTATGTCTCGAATGCCATTACTGAAGTCAGCAGATTTCACAAATTTGTACATTGCTGTTGGCACATATGATGTTTCCCTGCACTTTTATTGACTTAAAAGTGGTTCGATGACTTTTCGATGAATTCTCTATTTTCGAGCCTGAATGCATGTTAATTCTTCTTCCTATTATGAAAAATTCAAAAGAAAATTCAGAATGAGTTCAGGCTCAGACAAAAGAGAGAGATCAAGAGTACAGCATGTAGGCGCACCTACACATTGCTTTAGGTATTTTTTCTAGTCGGCTTTACAGAGGTTGGGTCCAGTTAAAGGTTGGGGGTGGGGGGGGGGGGGGGGCTGTTTTTTCTCGGTATATAAAGCAAAGTATGGGAGGGTGTCGGAGAAAGGGGTCGAGTCATCTTGTTTTCATGTCCCTTCTCTTTCTCCCATCCTCTCTTTATCTTTCTCTCACTCACTCTCTCTCTATATATTTCTCTTCTTCTTCTCTTTCTTCTTCTCTTTCTTCTTCTTCTTCTCTTTCTTCTTCTTCTTCTCTTTCTTCTTCTTCTTCTTCTTCTTCTTCTTCTTCTTCTTCTTCTTCTTCTATTCCTCCTTCTTCTTCTTCTTCTTCTTCTTCTTCTTCTTTTTCTTTTTCTTCTCTTTATTCTTCTCCTTCTCCTCCTTATCCTTGTTATTTTTGCATTTCCATTGAGGGTGCGCCCCCACACATCCTTGGTTGCAACGGAGGTTGGCTATTAAGCAACAACTCTCCAAGTACATTAGAGCAATTCATACTGAAAAAAACACATGCTGGGAGGGACAATGGTTGTTATTATTGAAAGTATTATGAAAGTATTGTACTTTTCTTTAGTCGTAGGTGTCGAACTTTATATGAAAAAAACAACTCCAACGGGTGGTTTTCATTAAAAAAATGCTCCGAATGGCATGCGCAGCAAGCGAGCAAGGTCGGAAACTATTATGTCGATATTTCTTTTGAACCGAGTGCATATTTGCTTAGTGCAGACCATACAATAGAAACAGCCTCATTCCTTCACGAAACACACACAATGAACTGACAGAATATGCCTATTACAGGCAGGGAAAAAAAATCAGATACATATTTATGTTAAGAGACGCCTAATTGATTTCCTCAAATGCCGTGTTATTCACATGTAGTAGCTTCATGCTTTACACGTCAAGCACACACCTACATGAACTGATTGCGTTGTACGTGTATTTGTATTTACTCTGGATAACACGGTAATTCCACCATCGCTGTTGTCATCTCGTTTTGATTTTGCCAATCAAACTGTTGTTCTGTCTACTGTCGTGTTCTGTTGAAGATCTTGTTTGGGAAAATATTTGGATTATTTGTCATTTTGCCGATTAATGGGCCTATATAATCGCCGTAGTTTTCGTCTCGATCTCCACTTGTTATTTGTGCACAAACCGCTGGCCGTTTCTTGTTTTTCAACTGGATATTTATCTCCATTTCTCTTCATCAGTTTTTCTCTGGATACTATCCAGGTTTCCAATTTTTATAGCAAAAAGAACTCGCAGTATTCAACATTCCTTCACCAATTTCCTCCACCAATTTCCTCAGGATATTTTCAGGAGGAGAAATTGATCTTTCCACCGTAGCATCGAGTGTCTTCCAATTTCTTTTTGTGCCATCTTATTTATGTATTTGTTTGTTTCATTTGTAGATACCTTGTTCCTTTTTCAAAAATAAATTCAGCTTGTATGTCTACAATGTCATGTATTACAAAGTCATACATTCAGGACAACCTGCTCATAAACATTCAGACCTACCCGTATTAATCCTGCATTGAATAATACAGTAATTTACCCGCTTAAAAACGAATATCTGAATGAATTTACTGGTAATGTCACAAGTGTCATCAATTACACTTGCTTCGGACAGAAATGCAGAACGCGTCAAGTGCTCTTGAATATTTGTTATCTATGAAATTCAGTATCGTCTGTTAAGAACCAAAATGGCGTATACATGTCTTTTTGTTTAATTAAACTAACACGATCGCGAAGGCTTTCGAGAAATTGTATTGCCAATAGATATCATGTGCAGATTATCTAAATATGCTGATATGTCATTGTCAAGTTTGCGCATTGCAGGAGATGTTACGAGAAGCTATACATATCAAAATTGCATTAGGTTTTTGTTTGTGTGTGTGTGTCTTATTCGATTGCGTTTCATGTCACTATGAATATGACTGACAAAGGAAGCGGACAAAATATACAGTTCCTCAGGTAGATAAAGGAGCATCCCTTCACTGCTATTATGCAAAATGTGTAGAAAAGGTGCTACATGCATATTCACCTGTTCTACACATTTTTACATAATAGCAGTGAAGGGATGTTCCTATGTCTACCTGAGGAACTGTATATTTTGTCCGCTTTCTTTGTCAGTCATATTCATAGTGTGTCCTGGCTTCCGGTTCTCAGCATACGGTATAATCTATATCGTCTGCTTGGTGACAATATGGCGTTAACTATGTGTAAAATGATTAAACACCCCTTCTGGCTCCATACAAATGATATGATTTATCACCAACCTATGCATGCCATTGTCAATTCTGCCATTTTATGAATTCTATTGCTAAATTATGGTAGTATATTTCACATGTATTGTAATTTGTAAGTTTATTTGCCCTTTTTTTGTTATGTTTAATATGTAATTATTTATCATTGTGTTTTGTTTGTTAAAGCGCTTAGAGACTTCGGTGTTAAGCGCTTTATAAGCACCGTTTGTATTATTATTGTTAATAAATATGATTATTTATTATATTTTGACGTTGTTTGTAATTTACAGAGGGTGACGAGTACACAGTTACTGTGTGAGAGTAGAGAGGAAAGGACAGAGTGGATGGATGCCATTGGTCAGAGGTGTAAGAAGTTCAACCGAGCAGATATGGAGGGAACCACGTCAGATCATAGAGGAAACAGTAAGTTTGGAGAAGGAATATATATATATACATGTAGGTAGATAAAAATATAGACAGACAAATAGATAGGTAGGTAGGGAGATAGAGAGATAGATAGATAGTCAGATAGATAGATATTTAGTTACAGATATAGATAGATCATGGACTCGTAGTAAGAATAGATAGATAAATGGATAGATAGATAAATATATAATAATATAAATAGGAAGGTAGATAGAAAGATAGATAGGTAGGTAGATCGGTAGATATAGATATATTTCATATTTTTTATTATAAAAAGGGTCAACCTTTATAATAGGATTATGTTTCCTTTTAGGTTGCAACCTATTCAGTTTATTTGATGTTCTTGTCCAATATGTTCTTAAAGGTACTATGTCCCTTTTGCAGCCAACCTCAAATTCTGTAGAACTTTGCAGGAATTATGAATATGTCATGTATGTCCTGTGAAATCTGTGAAATTTAAACGTTAGCAGTGTCCTCATATTCAAATTATGCAAAGAAACCCGTTTACTTGCTAGACTTCACTGTCAGACACTATTGAGTGACTGACTGGCTTTTTTCTTCTTTGGTAATAACATACATGAAAAGAGTTGTAAAGGGTACATGAGCATTTGTCTACATCAATAACCCACTTCTTGTGATGGCCAAGATTAAACTGATTGAATCTTTGCGCAGCATAAAACGTATGACCATTCGGTACAATTGTCTGAAAATCAAGACTATTACTTTTGGGCTCTATAGCCCTAAAGTCGATTTGACAACTAATAGTCGTTATTTCCCACTTGAAGACATTTTCAAGCCCCACCCTTTTTAGGGAAGTTCTAAATTAGTATTATCTTTCAAATGCAGTTGGAATTTAACTTTTTCATTTTTTTGGCCCGCAAATGGGACATAGTACCTTTAATGTGTATTTTATGTTATATAGCTGATTGTTATATGAAATGTTGTCTTTTTAACTTAATGAAATAAAGTTGAATTAAATTGAATAGAATATATATTTCGGTAGATAGGTAGGTATATTTAGGTAGATATATATATATATATAGATAGATGTATGCCGTGGCGATACAGTCGTTTATACAGTTGCACATGTCGGGGCACATCTGGCCCATGGTGACGGGGTAAACTTGCCCCTCGTGCGCCCCCACTAAATTCAACCATATATAACACCATGTGTATTATACAATTATACACTGCCTTGAGAGGTTCTGGTTAAAACTAGGCGCAATAGGTGACTCCAATAGTACTATATGCTGAGGGGCGCAGCCCCGAAGCAAATGGTACTTTTGGAGTCACCGAGGCCCATAGTTTAACCAGTACCTCGAATAGAAGGCAGGGTATATATTTTTTATATCCTGCATCAACAATTTATTTTTAAAAAATATATATATATTTTTGGGAAAAAAAATTTTGAACAAAAAAGATGTCAATTTTTATCTAAAAAAGATTTAAAATATTTTGTTTTCATTAAATTAAGATTTGAAAAAAAATTGAATCAATTCAACAAACAAACAAAAAAATCACTTTTTTTTTCAACTCCCAAATAGTAAACCCAAATAGTACTCTCATATAGTACTTTCTAAAAATAGCTCAAATATTTTTGTTCATGTGACGAGCTCTTAACCAATCAAAAGCCAACAAATTTTTGATGCAGGATATAAAACTATATACATGAATATATGCCTTTATATATGGAGGTTACCCTGTCAATATCGTTTTGCTATGCTGTTTTCAAGTAATCTGTGCTTACTATTTGCCCAGTATATTATTGTTATTGTGTCCAGTATATTATTTATGTACAGAGTTACCCATCACAAAAATAGTTTAATTCAAACCTTTGGCACAGCCTCAACCTTTTGCAGTGACCCAAATTCCATTTGATTTCTTTTCCTTTGTATGTATTGATCAATGACCTTCTCATGTTTGTATAATTCGTATATCTTTTCTGCACCTGTAATATTTTTGTATGTACATATGTGTTTTTTATTGAATTAATTTAATTTTTAATGAATTTCTATTTTTCATGTTTCAGGGGAGAGGTTGACACCACTAATGACACGACTCAATTCAGATCCCAGTGACAAACGGACACATCTTGGCGTCGATACCAAGGGATCTGCTGTGAGTATAATCCCAATCTCGGGTTGATAGAATGAGGTGAAAGAGGGGGAGGGGCGTCGAAACATATTCAGGATCGGGAGGGGGCCAACGCACTAATTTGAATAATATACGCTTTACAGAATAGTGAACCCAGTGAACATAGAACGTCCCTATAGGATTTTACTGATCTACTGATCTTGAAAAACAATCCTCACAAAGCCGACAATCTTCTTCTTGAAATAAAGCGGGACTACACACAGAAGAGACTTGACAAAAGGATTAATAGCCTTTGTTTATTACACACGCTTCAGCTCAGGCGAGGTCAGAGATTAAAATGAATATCACTGGTCACTTGCTGGTATTAACCATCAAACTGTAATTAATTCTGTTCTTGACCGCTGAAAAATATACCTTTCACAGAAAGCAAACATCCATAGAGGTCATATAAAAAAGACGGCTTGGTCAGACTATTGCCCTGAAGTTTGTTACTTAATAAAATGTTATTTATTCATGTGGTTGAATAATCGATTCATTATTTTGATTTATTCATTGATCTATTAATTTATTTATTCATCCATTAATTAATTTATTCATATATTGATTAATATATTCATACTTGATTAATTTGTTCATCCGTTTATTCACTTATTCATCCATTGATTAATTTATTCACATATTAAATAATTTCTTCATTAATTTCTTTATTAATTTATTCATATATTAACTAATTTATTCATATGTTCACTAATTTATTTATCTATTCATTAATTTATCTATTTATTTATTCATATGTTTATTTATTCATTTATGCAGTCATCGTCGGATCTCTCCGATGGCTCACCTATCATGGAGCGCAAGAAGCAGTACATCGAGGACAAGTACGAGCGGGTGAAGGAAGCCCAGGAGATGGAGATGCTCCGAATGAACACCATCCTCAACCAGCGCAGGATGTCTGCAGATGTCAAAATCGACGCAGTAGAGAAGAAACTACTCCAGCAACGCAAGCAGAGGAAACGCAAGAAGAACTCAAGAGGTAAGAGATGTTTTGGACGCCATCTTGGATTGCGGAAAACACTCACGGAGGATTTTTAGTATTTTATTCTAGACATATTCCTGGACCTATCCTGAAAAAATCAGCTTGTTATGAGCAATATAATGTCCATTTTAAAACTAATGCTTTTGGCCTAGTAAGAGATGTTGTTTATCGAATGGTTGAGCACTTGACAGGAGGTGCGAAAGTTGTGGGTTCGAGCCTCGGAGCAGGACTTGTGTCCTTTGGCAATTTGCTGATCTACATCCAGTTTTTAAATGGGTACAATATTAAGAGACTTATTGAATATTATGAGCATTGAAATCGGTAGCCTAGCTATTATATAGCTGGTATAATATTGGAGCCCCTCGAGCACCGTGCGTGGTAGCAGAGTGCTATAAAACATCCAATAATATTATTGTGAGTGTCTTTGAATGACTATCCAACCTTGATTGCTTTGAAAAATATTAGAAATGTAGAAAAACACAAGGTGAATGTTTGAATGAAATAGGACTAAAAAGAAGAAAGTGGTATTCTCTACGCATAATATTGATTTTAAATTTACGAACCTGTTTCTGTGGGGGAGTTTCAGACAACTCCCCCATTTTGTTAAGTAAGATGAACGTATAAAAATACTTTACATATGCCTAGATTAATCAATGATTCTTTTGTTTATGCAGGAGATTCTTTAGACGAGGAGGGAGAGCTTCTTGAAGATCAATTGGAACAGCTGAAGACACGCTTTGGAGAAATCAACAAAGAATCTCAGGAGACAAATCTTAAACAAGAAGAACGACTCAAGGCCATCGAGAACAAGAAGGACGTCGAGTTCAAGATTCTGGAACAAGAGCGTAAACTCCAGAAGCATAAGAAGGCTGCTCAACAAGCTCTTCAGCAGATCGTCAAAGGCATATCTTCCATCACCCCGCCTGCTGTTGGTGGCGGTAGACCGCGGTTTGATCTCATATCGGAGGAAGCGGAGGACGAATCAGAAGAGAGGAAACTGTCGGTGGCGAGTTCTGTTGGGATCAGCTCAAGCGACAGCATGGGCAGCCTCTGCGACCCAAGGAAATTTGTGGACAGTGAGGTGGTTGTTCCGGTCATGTCTTCTGCATCTAAGGCTCTAGCACCCATGGTCAGACGGCACGCTGTACACAATCCTCCCAGGCTGATTTCCGCAGAGAGCAGCACCGATTCCTCGTCTAGTATGGACAGTCCAGATGTGGCAAGGCATGAATTTAACCTGGTGGATGAATTCACCAAGTCCTTCCCAGTTTTTGAAGGCACATTGGAGCAAGGATCGAGGGATAAATCAAAGTCTTTTGATTCAGGCATTGCAGACGAGGTTGATATCAATTCCAACAAATCATCGACCACGACGACGATGATACAGACGAACGTCAACGGTAATGTGAACGACAATGAGATGTCGAATCAAAATGTGCCTTCCGGGAAACACATCAGAACAGAGATCAGTGAGGATGTGCTCAGAGATATTGAGGTAAGAATCATTACTCGCTAGTTTCCCAAGTCAGAAAGAAAGATTGAAAAACGGTTTGGTAGTTTATATTCTTTTGATAAGGAAAAGATGTTGATGCAACCGGCAATATACCACCATAAACCTACATTTCTAAAACTGAAAACAAAACAATAACAACAACCAATACTGTCGTTTTCATGACAGCAATTCTTTCAAATATTAAGAGGTTATCACAATTTCACGATGAAAACGTATTGTCTATTAAGTACAGATATCTCTATAGAACTGAAGCTACGGTCACTTCGAGCTGCATGGACCAATGCAAGATTATATCACAGAGGCTATGTTTCTTATGATTTCGGTTAATACCCACATTGTGAATGTTTCAAATTTCAGTGTCTAGTAATTAATTTTCAACATATTTGAAAGATTAGGCCTGCACCTCTGATTTTTTACAACATATTTTGATCATATTACTGCTGAAAGTGATTTCAATTAAACTTGCGTTATCAATGTCTACTCTATTTTAACATCTCTCCCTATTGCTCTCTGTCTTCCTATAGGAATTTGAGCTCATGGCGCGACGTGCCCTTGAAGAAGCCAGTTGGATGGTGTGAGAAGGAATCATGGTCTTCTTCCTAAAACAACTCAACCAAATATACAGCTCAAGTAACAGTAGTAATTTGTCAAACAGTAAAGTTTCATCACCGGACTGCCTATCGCCCAACACGTCGGAACATGTCTTGCAATTAGCGTTGGGGATACAGGAACAAAAATGTGCTCAGAAGTTTGAAAGACAGAACAGTCATTTGTCTTCCTTCATTGGATCTTCCAGGGGAATTGCATGTGTGTGACGCCCTCTACGAGTATGACCAAACGCTGAACGACATCATTTTTTGGTTATATCTAGTCGAAACACATGGATGCGATATTCAGAATCGATCTTCTCAAAATTGGTTTGACTACACTGTAATTTTGGGAGTTCACTCCTTTCTCAAGTCATATTAAAGTCATTTGAGACGTCTGTCGAGAGGACGATGCTTTGGTTTGACTCTGGTATGGATCCGACTAAAGGGCCACTGGTTTGTGTGTGTTTTAATGATTATGCTTCCTCGCTCAAACAGGACTACAGAGGGCGATAAACAGCAAAGTGATATAAATGTATGCCTCGAGGCTAAAATAAATATACAAGAGCTTTCCAGGGTACGAGAATTCAAACTAAATTGCTTTCTATTTTGCCGATGTCTAGAAGAAGAAAAAATGTAACACGCACAAAATCCAGACGATTAACGGGTTCGTTCTGTTTACATGGTTTGGGCTCATGGAACTTCTCAATACTTTCATTTCATATTATTTATCTTTCAAAATTAAGGATAAACTGATTTAATACGTTTGAAGAAACATTTTCCTAGCAGAAGTGACGTACATTATATTGCTAATTATGGTGTTACGATAAGTACAAAGAATCATGTTAAGAAAACGTTTGAGTAGAGGCTCACTTGACGTCCTGACTATTTGAAAATATTTCAATGGTTAAATCATAACGAACTAATAATGAAGGAAAAAACACATTGTCGCGACGTTACTATTTGTATATTGTAATGTTTAGTAATTAAATGTACTTTTAATCTCCTTATGATATTGTCAAAATCAGATGATTGAAGTGGGAGATAATGTGAGATACTTTGATGTACGCTGGTTGCACACGAGGCGTCAATACGATTGCGTCATGACACGCGCTATGCCCGTAAAAGGCAATGAGCCCATACGCCGATAGTTCAAAGGGACGCTTACAATGTTCATTTGCATTCACTTTGAATATGATATCACTCTCATGTGGTGCGTCAAGACCGCATAAGTCTTTGACGCAGCGTTGCATCAGCAAAATGACGCAGCGTTGTGTCAGCAAAATAACGCATCGCGTGCAACAAGTTTGTAAAGTAGAAGGCAAGTCTGGCTGGACCAGACTATATGCAATGTTTCTAAACTGAAAATTATAAACGGTTATTTATATTTCTCTGTATACGTCGGCGGGTCTTTTATACATGTTCATGTTTTGTTTGGTGTTTGTTTTTCATTTTTTTAAAGCTTACGTCACACACTGCTTGCAAGGCGGGTACTCAGAAGTCAAATGTGCTGCATGACTATTGTCATATCTAATTTCCACTTTTTATTTTGGGAAAGGGGTTGAAAATAATAGATGAATAAAATTTGAGAGAACAAGGCCGATGGTTTAGAGGGAATTTGCCTTTCTCCTCTCTTTGTCTCTTTCAGGGATTTTTCCCACTTTTTATTTTCTTACTCGATTTTTATTCTAAATTTGCCTTTCTTACGTTTACCGTTTTTTATATTCATATCTAAAATCTATTATGTTTTTGATCGTATCTATATCATGTATTGCCGTATATATTACCTATTTGTATATTGTTGTAATGAATTTAATTGACCCGACATGGTCACATTAACTGCTACGATGGAATTTGATAATGAAAACCATGAAGAAATGATAATAAAAATAATAAAAAATAATTCATTATTTAAGTCTTTTTTTCTCTTCTTTGTATGCTGGGTCGTCATTCATTATGGTCAGATGTTTTTTTTAAAGGGGGAACCTTCTGAATCTTAAGAAATTGGTAGCACTGGATTATTGAACTTAACTAAGTTATTCTGGTGTACTGCATTCTTAAAGGTAATACACAGTTTGGGGAAATTTTGAAAATTGGGTGCATATTGATTCTTTACTATTTTACTATATTTGGATGCCCCTGTGTATGTATTATAAGCACTAGAAAATTTAGCCCCTAAAACACTTTTGCTTTCGAGAAAAATTGAATATAAAAATTTACCGGTGCTCCCGGTAAATTTTGATAAATTTCAACAGGGAAAACGATCACTGAATATTGCAGGGTAGCATATGCTTCCAATATGTTTATTTGAACCAAATTCATGACCCCATACCAAAACTTTGTTTTACCTTTAAACTCTTGACTGATAATTTTCAACAAGTAAAAACAAAAGCATTCTTCTTTTGAGTCTAGGCCAACTATCTCCAGATAACTTACCCAAATAACTCGCCCCTGTCAGGCAACTACCCGCTAATATGACAACTGTATAGTGTTAGGGTTCAACCTTTCCCCTCAATGCTACCCGCTTATTGTTATGTAAATTAAAGAATTTGGTTGAATGCATTGGGTAGTTAGGCTCCACTGCAATCTACATACCTCAAACAGGTGATGCATATCTGTAGTGGGTGGGGTTGCCTTACCTAGCAGTTTAGTGTAACTGTCTGCACAGGAGTCATACAGGCAGGACCTATGGGTTGGAGGTGAATGAAAGTTGCAGTTTCATAGTTAAAAAACATGGCATTTTGCGCTGCAAGTCGTAAGTTCCACGGAGTATCAAGATCACCAGAACCGACATTGAGGCCTGCCCCGATTCCCTGCATTTAGTCAACCAAGTCAAACTGCAAGTTGAATCCATATTTGTATTCCTTTTCCTAATGATAAATTACACGTGTTTATTTGTCATTGAAAGAGTCACGGCCACTTGAATTAGAGATATGAAGACTGTGAATCATATCATATTCATTGATTTTAAAAACTAACTTTATTTTCATTTATTGCAAAGTTGAAACTTTGATTCGACAAGGTTATAAAAAATGTAATGCTTGGAAACATTTGAAGTATTGATTATTATAAATTACAAAACGCTTAAGTACAGCCCCGGCATATATAGCACCTGAAGAGCTCTCCGAACGCTGCTGAGATGTGTGAGATCAAAGTATGGACAAGGTTTGCACAAGCAGACGATGTCCCATGACATCTCACACATTTTTAGTGCCTGTGTTTTCATCTTCTTTTGAGTTCTTTCTCTTACTTCACTACCGTCAGGCTAAATGTATAATCTATTGCCTCATTCTAAACCCCGCGCATGGTTTTATTTTGATGACAAATGCAGCGATACAAAAATAAAGGAATCTGTCGCTTGTAAACAAAATAAGACGCCATTGTGTATTCAGCTGCACACACCGCGGTATGTTCGACGTTTCAAGAGGGAACAAAATAATGCTGTCCTTAATATCATTCTGGAGTTTTTTTCAATTTGAAAGTCTGGTTTTTTCGATTGTTAATTAACCCATATCCTGTGTATGTACAAGCAAAAGATTTTAGTTATCAGAATCGGGTCATATCCCCTTTTAAATGGTTTGACATGCCATTACATTTATATACACTAAACTCATTATAATTTGACAAATAATAGCTTTGCAATAATGTTAATTCTTTATGGGATGTCGTCTGCTTGGGCAGTATTGGTCCATATTGTGACGTCATTAAAACATCGTTATTTTTCTGGCGAATCTCTCGTATATCCCAGCTGCTATGGAGGTGGTTGTATTTGTATTTTTATAAATCACCCGATATGTAGTTGACCTAAAACGTGTACGATGGCCATCTGTTAGCTTACCAGTTTCTAGTGATACATTAGTTGACATATTTGTGATTTTTTTTTAATTTCACCTTTAATGTCATTCTGTAAACACTATTTTGTTGATTTATGAATGATAAAGGAAAGAACATGTTTGCAGGATATGAACTCAGTAATTTAGGCTCTTTCGAATTCGGAAGGATATTTGTATGCAGTGCCCATTTTGACAGAAGCCTTCTTTTCTGTTATGTATTTTATTGTATTGAATTGATGATGATTATAGTTCCCGTCATAAGCTATAATTAGATGATGAATAATTTGGTATTATTTCATACACTATTTATAGCTTGGGTTAACGTTTAATTTTAGATGGTGTTCCGGCTAGGACGTACATAAAAAGTCCTCTGCCATAGTTCCATGCCACAATAGGTGGATCCAGGTGCACCGGAAGCAGTTTAGGATTTTTTTTTTTTTTTTTTTTTTTTTTGGGGGGGGGGGGGGGGAGGGGGCAAACATTCCAGGGGCTCACCTTTCAGGGGCATTGGCGTAATGAGCAAAAACGTCTGGGGGGGGGGCAGAAGAAAAATCTGTATCACCACTCTTACATGTAACATGCAGGCCCCAAGGAATGTTTTTTAAAGTGGAGTATTAATGATCAGGTAGAGCGTAGCGAGCGAAACGAGTGGAGGTTCAAGGGGGTCCGGGGGCAGAGCCCCGGCGGGGTCAAGGGGCAGAGCCCCCGGAAGCTCAAGGGTTTTAGGCATTAAATTACTGTCAGATAAGCATATTTAGATATCTTATTCGTGACACTGGCAGGTCACTATTTAAAGGGCGGGGTCCAAGGGGTTTGAGCCCCAAGAAGCTCAGGGGTTTTAGGCATTTAATTACGCTCAGATGAGCATCCAGGGGCCCTCCATAGGGCTCTTGGTGGGGTCCAGGGGGGGGGGGGGGGGGCAAAGCACCCGGAAGTTCGGGGGTTTTAGGTATTAAATTACGGTCAGATGAACATCCAGGGGCCCGTAATAAAGCCCTTGGTGGGGTCAAGGGGGCGACTCCACCGTAAGCTAAGGCGTTTTAGGCATTTGAGCATATTTTGATACCTCATTTGTAACATTGACAGGTCACTCATTCTTCCTTTCTCTTTCTTTTTTTCTTCAACATACTTTTTATAAAAGTGAGGGGGGCTCGAGCCCTCGAGCCCTGCCGCTCTGCAGACCCTAACATGAAGGCTTCTAAATAAGCATATTTTTTGCCCGACTGTAAATTTGTAATTTTCCAAAATAATTGAGAACAAATCCTGGAAAATCATGTCATTTCAGCAACATTTGTAAATCACTGGTATCGAATTGGAAATAACCCACATTTAAATTCTTTTAGGAGGAAAGGAAATTGCCCCCATCCCCACCAGTGTTCAGGGGCTCATGTCTTCTCACCCCTATAATAAAAGAAACGCACGCTTTCCCATCCTCTCACAATTATAGTTCCACGATATGCGCGTATCGCTATTATAAAACCCAACGTTGAGAAATAAAGGGGCATGTTTAGGAAATTCTTTTTTTTGGGGGGGGGGGAGGGTTGGGGCGGAAATGTGTTTAGCCTGCCTACTTATTCGTTTTTAGGGGGCGATTTGTGTAAATATTCCTTTGAGATTATCAGACACAAATTATAGTCACCTGATTTTACCCAGTTGTGACACATAGTAACCCGGACCATCAAGGAAATATTCCCGGGATTGTGACCAACTGACTGGTTATAAGACATACTGTACTTGTTGCTTTCGGTCTTTGTTTAATTGTTAATTGATACAGCTCCGTTTAGAGGACGTAGACACTCTTTTCTGTTTAATTTGATAACTACCATATGAAGAAAAAATATATAGTAGGAAACGAAGGGTAGACATCGGGAGAGAGAGAGAGAGAGCGTGTGTGTGTGGGAGGGGGAGAGAGAGAGGGAGTGAAGGAGAGATATTAAAAAGAAAGACAGGGAAATTAGAGATAAAGAATAATACATGTATAAAGAAAAGGCAAGAAAGAGAGAAGGGGGATCATACTTGTCCATCAAAAAAAGAGATACATTTAAAATCAACTCTTGGAATGAATGTTAATGATGGAGATACAATTTTGGAATAAGTGTATAACTACCCCCATCATGCATCAGTTCAATGTTTTAGGGTTTGGTCGGGAAAAGGGCAAGGGTTAGGGTTCAGGTTTGGGTCATAGTTAGGGTCAGGGTTTTTGGTTAGGGTAAGGTTTAGAGGTAGGGTTAAGGTATAGGGTTAGAATTAGGGTGCAAGTAAAGGTTCACCATAGGGTTAGGCTTCACGTCAGGGTTAAGGTTACGGTGTGTGTTAGGGTTGGGCTTAAGGTTTTGTATCATTGGAGTTATGGCTCACACTTGGGATAGGAACAGGGTTGCAGTAGGGGTTAGGGCAAAGGATAGGTTATAGTCAGGGTTACAGTAAAACATTTGAATCTTGAAGGAATTGTACTTTTTCACTAATGCTAAATTGTTACGATTGTATACATTCGGGTGTCATGCAGCTCCATTTTGTACCATGCAGGAATGTAATAGCTTACCCTCCACTGGGCTGGAAGCTGGAGACAAGTTTTTATTAACCTTTGATCTTGATTAATGGGATTATTAAAACCGAACTCCTCACTCTTTATCAATAATTATTATCTGTATAGCATTCCAAAAATTTGAGTCTATCTGTTATATTGTAATTGACTGATTTTTTTATATTTTTTTTGATGAGCGGGAATGTCAAAACCCTCTTTGCCATTTAATATTATTGTACTCCGAAATGACGTTATTGCTATTAAGCATCATCTCAGAGTCTGCTTTAACATGCATACATTTTTCTCCTCCGCACAACAAATCTCTTTGTTTTGCAAAACTCCTGTGTCGATCACAGAATCCATTGTTATAGACTGAACTAGTTTTGATGAACGGGAATGTCAAATCCCTCTTTGCCATTTAATAATCGTACTCCGATTTGTCATTATTGTTATCAAGCATTTTGTTTCTTCCCAGCCCCTCTATTTTGCGTGTCAAAAATACACCCTTTACTCGGGCGGTCGGGCTCCGCTCTGTTGCTCCTAAGCAATTATTGTAACTGTGACCAAGATGGTTCTTATTGTATTTTCATTTGTATTATATTTTGAAGTTACCCGCACACTTGCACTTCGTACACACACAAACGCACCAGCATCACACATGCAGTTGTTCATCCTCCAAATTTTCGGTACTTTACATAATACGTATCGTTAAATGAATTCGCACGCGCACACTCCCGATATTCTTGTCGACGATATAAACGAGAGCAAATACTACACACCCCAAGAATTCAAAAATTCATTTTCTTACAAACCAGACAATATTTCACTTTTACATATAAACTCCAGAAGTCTGAACAAAAATTTCGAATACGTTGAAAACCTTTTACACTCTTTAAATAATTTTGCATTTTCCGTCATTGGAATAAGTGAGACATGGTTACATCAGAATTCTCCAGATATGTTCAATTTGCCTAATTATAAGTTGATTAGGGCGGACCGCAAAGGAAGAAGAGGTGGCGGTGTTGCGTTTTATATTACACAAAACATAAACTTCAAAATCCGTTCAGATATTAAACTAACACAAGCAGAATCTTTATTTATCGAAATTAATAACTCAAATACCAAAAATGTCATCATAGGTTTGATTTATAGACCCCCTGATTCTAATTGTGATTTATTCTGTGACGAACTGGATTTTCATCTTCATAAAATAGGGGATGAAAATAAACACAATTTTATCCTTGGTGACTTTAACATCAACTTCTCACCCTCATCTGATAACAGTAACTCAACCAATTGTATGCAGTTGATGCATTCATACGGCTTTTTTTCGATTATTAATAAACCCACCAGAATAAATCCACATTCATCAACTCAGATTGACAATATTTTTTCAAACGTACATAACAACAAAACCATCGGTGGAATATTGTGTTCTGAAGTGTCGGATCACCTACCCATATTTTTAACTTGTGAATGCAAACTATCTGGCCGTAAATCATTTGATGAGCTTATATATCGCAAAGAATCCAAACGTAATATAGAATTGCTGAAACAGGATTTATTTTTCGAGGGATGGGCTGAGGTATATAGTGTAAATGATGTCAATACTGCATATAAACATTTTAGTAACAAATTGCAATATTATTATGAAAAGAATATTCCTTTCGGCAAAATGAGTAATAAGCGAAATAAACCCAGGAATCCTTGGATAACGAAAGGTTTATTGAAATCAATACAAACACGCAATCGCCTCTACAAATCACATTTACACAATCCAACTGACACTAACCTAAACACATATAAAATTTATCGAAACAAATTAACAAAACTTATCCGTACATCCCGTAGATTGCATTTTTCTAATAAAATAAAAAAGGCCAGTTCAAACACAACTGCAACTTGGAAAATTATCAAAGAGGTAATGGGAAAAAAAACGAATCCCCCACCCACGGATAATATCACATTAAATGGCACTAAAATACATGATCCTAGTCTTCATGCAAATTCATTTAACTCATTTTTTACGAATATCGGCCCTGAACTCGCCAGCAAAATTAATAGAACTCACGCTCACTTTAAAGACTATCTTTCCAATCAAAACCAAGAGTCTCTCTTTTTAAATCCGACAAATCCTAGCGAAATTATTAACATTACCCAATCTCTTAACAACTCAAAATCGCACGGTTTTGATAAAATAAGTATGTCTCTCCTAAAAGAAATAATGTATCCACTTGCAAAGCCTTTAACTCACATATTTAATCACTCGTTATCGCAAGGTGTTTTCCCTGATCTATTAAAACTAGCTAAAGTCAACCCCATTCTCAAAAAAGATGATCCTCACGAAATAAGTAACTATCGTCCAATTTCCCTACTTCCAAGTATATCCAAAGTCTTAGAAAAGATCGTTCATAATAGGCTACACAAATTTATCACTAAACACAAAATACTCAATTCAAATCAATATGGCTTCAGAAAAAATTACTCAACTGACTTAGCATTAATTCAAATTTATGACAAAATTACAAGTGCCATAGCTAACAAAGAGCATGTTATAGGTATATTCTGTGACTTGAGTAAAGCATTTGATACGCTCAATCACGCTATTCTACTCTCCAAACTCAGTCATTATGGAATTCGGGGTCAGCCACTCTTATGGTTTAAAGATTATTTAACAAACAGAAGACAATATGTTACATTTAATAGTTATGATTCTGATCCTCTTTTAATTCAATGCGGTGTTCCTCAAGGCTCCATCTTAGGTCCACTGTTATTTCTTCTTTATGTAAATGATATTATCAATACATCCCCCCTTCTTTCTTTTATCTTATTTGCTGATGATACAAATATCTTTTATTCCCATAAAGATCTTAATATTTTAAACAATACTTTGAATTATGAAATTAACAAAGTATCCGATTGGTTTAAATCCAATAAACTTTCACTCAATACAAAAAAGACTCATTTCATGTATTTTAAACATCATTCTCATAATACAGAAACACCTATATATATTAAAATCGATGGTATGCTACTAGAGAAGAAAACTAATTCCAAATTTTTGGGTGTCCTTATAGATGAAGCCTTGACTTGGAATGATCATTTACACCAAGTTACAATGTGCATTTCCAAAAGTATTGGAATAATCTCCAAGTTAAAGTTTCTTCTACCCCATGCAACCTTATTCCTACTATATAATTCGCTAGTTCTCCCGTATATAACATATTGTAATAGTGTATGGGCAAATTGTGGTTCGACAAAAATTAATTCTATTTTCAAACTGCAAAAGAAAGCCATACGTATTTGTACAGGTTCGCATTTCTTAGCTCACACTGATCCTTTATTCTATAAACTTAAAACACTAAAAATTTTCGATCTGAACACTACTCAAGTAGCAGTTATTATGTTTAAGTACATTAATAATCTGCTTCCACCATCCTTTGATAACATGTTTAGGTTTAATAATTCCGTTCATTCATACTCTACTCGCATATCTGGAAACTTCCATCTTACAAACCCCAAATTATCAATAACACACAAATCTGTTAGACATTCTGGCCCGGACATTTGGAATGATTTACCCGACAACATAAAGTCTTGTTCAACCATCTACTCCTTAAAAGCTACACTTAAACGACAAATAATACAATCATATGCTCCCCTCTCTTTAAATTAGTATAACAAAACCGTGACTTAATTATTCTTTATCATGCAACTGCTCACTGCACCTGCACTTGCACCGCACCCTCTTGGTCACTCAGTTTTTTCGAAGAGAGTTATGTCGCCAATTCTTTTACGAGGCCGCCATCCATTTCCAGCCTAACCGCTCACGATGGTGGTCTCCTGCGTTCCAAATTACCTCTCTAATTTATTGAAAATATTTCATATTTCTTATGTTATTGTATGCTTCGTACATGTTTTTTGAATGATATAATTGTACATGATTTTTCATTTAATTACTTTTGTAAACATTGTATTCATTGTATTTGTTATTGTTCGAAATTTTGTACTTTGACTTTGAATTTGTATATTTTTGAACGCAGAAATAAAATCAATCAAACAAACAAACAAACAGTAAGAGTCCGGCTTAAACCCTAGGCTCAGGGTTCGGGTTAGAGTAACCTGTGCTGTGTGGGGTAGTAGTGTCGGTTATGCTGCAATTGTTCCCATTTTTTAGCACAGAGTCAATAATTAACACAAGAAACAGATACAATTGTTCATGACTGCATTATATTTTTAATCATTCTTCATAGACTAGTTATGTCACTCACCAGAGTTGCATCATGTCAATAAATAAATCGTTATCACTACAATTAGACTATTCAACCACCCACGTGTGGTCGGGTATCTATAGTACAGTCAGTCATATATACATTTGTTACGGAATATAAAAATTGTACAACATGTCAAATTTTTATACAAAGTGAAGTAATTCATCTGCGAGAGAGTCCTGCAACAGTTCTAGATAGATTACATTATCAGTACCGGTAGTTTGTTCTCAAAGTTCTGTGGTGGTCTAATTTTTTTCTTTGTGGTGATTTGTCTTGGAATTTTTTCCCAATCTCTCAGTATTTCTGGCTACATTACCTGAACAAAAATTTAACAATTAAGACCTCGGACTCGCTGCTAACAATTTGTGCTTTGTGGTCGCTGAGGAAGAGAAATACTGTTGTTGTTTTCTTTTTTTAAAAAGGAGTAAAATCAAAATGCAGAAGACACATAAACAACATATCAAAAGATACACTACAAAAAGAAAAATGCCACTATGACTCCACTTGAAAGCAATCATAACTTCACAAATATAAAATCAAAATAATATGCACATTAAAATACAAAGATGGTCAAATATGTTGATCTTGATCAAAAATTAATATTTCTACTTTCATTAAGAGATATTAAATACAAATTATTTTGCAGCTAGATGCGTTATCTTCATTAAATTATACATTTCCTTAGATAAGAAATACTTTGAAATTCTACTATTTTGTACACCACACAGCTGTAAATGATTGTAGTTTCATTAAAAGGTATTAAATAATTAGTATTTTGCAGCTAATCTATGTTGTACAACACACAGAGGTAAATATCAAATGAGTTGAAACACCCGTCACCCGCTCGGTCAGAACTTGTTAATAACATAGCGTGATCGGACAATGTCTAATAAAATAGTACAGATATTATATACCCCTAATGAAATAGTTCCGCTATAACAGCATTATAGAAAAACATGCCAGATTTCCTTCCGGCAAGTTGCACTACATTGATACCACACAATGTAGTTAACATAACTAGCGTCTGCTCACAGCCACTGCCATATGGCTCTAAGCAGAGGGGATACGTAAAAGTAAGAAATAAGGGGAAAGAGAAGCTCAAATGTGAACAGGCTGCCCCTCTGTAGTCCCATACACTTGCTTATGACATGTTAAGTTCATGCTCTGTTCATACTCCTAAATTTCATCCATGGTTAATGCATACACTGTTCAGACTGCCAAATTCTGCCGCAATTAAAACCCATGGAATACCCTGAAGTTCTACTCCAAAGTGAACATGCTGCCAACATTTATTAATTTATTACTTTCTTACAGGGGCGTATGCAGGATTGTCTAAATAAAGGGGGGGGGGGGGACATTTTCCCTTTGTGAATGGTCATTTTTTCCCCAGGAACGTGACTTCTCGCATGCTGCAATCCCTTTTCAGGCCCTGCTTGTAGGTGGCAGAACACAAACATGGCTTGTTCCCAAAGGGAGATGTTTCACAAAGACTAAGAGCGACTTTAAGTTGGACTTAAATATTCTGTAGATTTGTGACCATGATTTGTACGTCTCTTGAGAGACAAATGCCAGTAAATGGTGAGAGCAAACAGTGACATGAGTGGCATGCCATAGTTAAGTCCAAATTAAGGTCAATCAAAGTCTTTGTGAAACACTCCCAAGGACTATTTATATCATTAAAGATAATGAGGTTAGCCGTGGAAACAGAGGAACACATAACACATTGTTACAGTACTGACTTCCCAAAAGCAAGAGCAGAAATCTTACTCATAAAATCTCCATAATAAGCAGAAGGAGACTAAAAGTTTGACATGGATTTAACCCTAATTTCGGGTTTAAGCATTCAAAAGAAACAATGCCTCGGTATGTATTTACACATCTGATGGGGCGCCCTGCACCCGTTCACCTACAAGTTACCATAGCAACGCTCATAAACAATTTCAAGATTATATAAAAAAGCACACATCAAAAAAGATAAACACATTTTTTTCTCTGCTAATTATGCATGATACAGATCATTTTGAAATGAAAAATATGCAAGTACTTTGTATGATCTAAAGATAATTTTTTTGTTAATACTTCTTAGAGTAAGCTTTCTTTGCTTTAGCTTCTAGCTTCAAAATATACATATAATTTGAGTATCATTTAGTAACATTCTTTTAGTACGTCTCATCTTTCATATATAACATTTTGTTGACAAAAAATAATTCTTTGAGCTCTATTCCACTGTCTCACCTTCCAAGTGATCAACGATCTCCATTGTCTTACTTTGTTTGATTTTCACATAATCACTCTCCCCATTTTGTCATCTATTGTCCTATTATCTTCTAATTAGCCCCATCAATTCTGTCTCTACATCCATCTCTTTCTCTTTATCATATTACATCGAATATTTTGACCTCGGTGCATAAGAATTTATTACTCCATCTTTTTGTGGTTCCAGGATCCATCATCAGCACACAGAGAAACTCAAGGAATAAATCCAACAAGGTACCTATTCATTACCCCTGGGTCAAGAGAGACGACTCCATGTGAAATACCTCATCTACGGACCTATGCATCAGGCAGGGATCTCGACCCTAAACCTCTTGACTCTGTTCTCCTAGAACCTTATGATTATCTTTACTAGCTGCATCAGCTCTGTCCCTGTACGTCTCAACCCTCATCTTTTCTCTGTCTCTTTCTGTTAAAAACTGCTGAACTCGGCGCATACGAGTAGGAAACTATCATTTTAAGTACTGTAACTCTAGCAGCCATCATTGATGCATCTCAAGTAATAAACCCTACAACGTACCCCACTCACTACACACGGGTAGAAAGAGACAACTCCACGTAAAATGCCTTGCCTATGGACCTATGTATCAGGCAGGAATCTGAACCCTAAACCTCTTAATTGAGGTCCAGTGAACAAACCACTACACCTGGGCAGAGATAGCTCCACTAAAATACCTTGCCTATGGACCTATGCATCAGGCAGGAATCAGAACCCTAAACCTCTCAATTGAGGTCCAGTGAACAAACCACTACACCTGGGCAGAGACAACTCCACGTAAAATACCTTGCCTATGGACCTATGCATCAGGCAGGAATCGGAACCCTAAACCTCTTAATTGAGGTCCAGTGAACAAACCACTACACCTGGGCAGAGATAGCTCCACTAAAATACCTTGCCTATGGACCTATGCATCAGGCAGGAATCAGAACCCTAAACCTCTCAATTGAGGTCCAGTGAACAAACCACTACACCTGGGCAGAGATAGCTCCACTAAAATACCTTGCCTATGGACCTATGCATCAGGCAGAAATCGGAACCCTAAACCTCTCAATTGAGGTCCAGTGAACAAACCACTACACCTGGGCAGAGATAGCTCCACTAAAATACCTTGCCTATGGACCTATGCATCAGGCAGAAATCGGAACCCTAAACCTCTTAATTGAGGTCCAGTGAACAAACCACTAAACCTGGGAGCTCCAAACCAACATACAGCGATTTTCAAGTTTGTTAAAAACAGAATACCAACATTTTGTAACAACTAGCGTTACCACATCAACATTGCTGCCTATATTTGTTATCACCATCTGAAAAACAAAACACAAGCTAATCGAGCAATACATGCAAGCAAAAAATTATGTTTAAATAAAATAATACTTCTGGCAAAACCATAACAATCAAACAAATATAACCCAAACAGTGCTAAAACCATTCAACAACAAAAAATCATTTGAAATTAATATGCTGGCAAACAATGAGTTTAAAAACTGAATTAAATAAAGGCTTGTTCAGACATGTAATATCTGAAGGAGGCTTAGGGATAAATCTTGAATTAAAAAGTAACAATAAAAAGGTTTCTTGTGTCATCTTCCCTGTCTTACAAAGAAATATTCTGACTCCAATAAGTTACAAAGTCAATAATCAAGATATTTACTTCTACTTGCTGATTTTACCTAAATATTTAACATAGTAATAAGTTTCGGAACTCCATTTTGGTCATCTGAACGTTAGATCTAAAGTGCAGCTTGTAATCGCAATCATACTGAATCATTATAACACACAGATACAAGCAATATTGATGCATTTAGCAGCAAAAGAAAATTAAAGCAACATATACAGAAATCAAAGTGCAACAATAATATGCTGAGAAAACATTTGTTTGCATTAGACAATTGCTGGAATAACCCAACTCTCTCTTACAGCATAGTAGTTATGCTAAGAAAGGTCTAATCATGAGGCTACGTCACCGACAAAAATGAACTTATATCTAGCAAGAAATTTTTCTCAAACCAGAGTCTGAAATATATCATTGTAAACATGTTCTTACATCACAATAATAATTAACCTGGTCCATATTTTAACTGCATTCATAGTAAATTATGCAAGCGTTGCACTACTTTTGTTTGTCCCATCCTTTATCGACGATCGTGAAATGGGAAAATTATCACGACTTTGCAAAGAAGACAAATGGAGAGTAGCTTGCGAAGAAAACCATACAACAATCATTTGTGTAATGATATCTAAGACTACAAATATTTCATAACTTTCTTACTTTTGATCTGATATTTCTCAAACTTTCACCAACACCATTAACTTTTCTTCTCCTACCCTACAATTTTGCTATGAAATTGCCTGGCCAAAAGAGGCTAGCATGCTGTCATGGTTATGAAGACTTGACCTTAAATATAAAAGATCATTGCATAAGGCATGATATTTAACCAGTTACTCCACTGACTACCGCATTCTCTCACGCCCACTGGCTTAATATAGGGACCACCCTGTTACCATAAGCTATGGGTTAAAGATAAAGACCAGTTATGATCATGCGATTGCATTGTGAAAGAAACGTTGTGAAATCGATCAGAAAGGTTGATCATCTAGCATAGATGTACAGCAAGGTTCTGGAATCATCAAAATGATAAGAAATTTGGCCCAGTCTTCATAAAGTTACAAGCACTGTACACAGAAAGATGTATATGGGACTACGCACACATGCGCGACACATGCGTTTTTATCTCTCACAGTCCAATAGATAAACTAATTTACCAAATATATCAATTAGTAGGCGGTTTCCCGGCAAATTTGTTATCATCATGTATTAGTCAAAACATATTCTTTCACATGAGTGGTAATAAGAGCTTCCATTTCATTTTTTGAAATTGGGGCGTTTCCAATACTGGTCTTTACCTTTAAGCAAAGTGCAAGTCAAGTTTAAATACAGCTACATCTTAGGCCACAGTCTAAGTTTTTTTTGTTCAACTCGACTTTAGAACACCTTTTAACACAGCATCAGATTAGGGAGCCTGCCGAAATGTAATGGCACAACGAAATGCATCTGGAACACAAGAGGAATAATTCATATTGATATCAGTTCATCTAAAACTATGATCTGACTTATATCGATGAACAATTGTGATATCATTTAGCCTAATTATGTTCATAAACCTACACATATGTATCAACTAGCTCTAATGATGATAATAATAATAATAATCATCATTTTGTCTACCCATGGAAGGCTCGTCAGCTTCAGTGCTATTCCGTAAGGCCCTGCAATTATTATTACCACCCACAATTGCCAGGAACTCATTTACACCTGGGTGGTGAGTGGTAAAAGTGGATTCACTTTCATGCCAAAGGATGTTTGTGCAAGGCTGAGATTCAAACCTTCAACCCTTGAACGAACCATGTACCATCACTCTTCCACACACATGATTCTATGATTATAGTTCTGCCTCCATGAAGTAAAATAATAATTTTCCAACAATTTTGCAATTTGAATTCCCGCCACATCTTCATGAGCCCCCCAAATGTGCTGAACTATCTTTGAAACCTTAGTGGAATACGGTCCAAAGGGCAATACAAAAACCCCAAAGGTCCATGTTCTGCAAAGTCAGTAAAAACCGCACAACGACTCTGAAATCCGATTTACAAATGAAACTTCTTTTGGCAAACCCGATTTTTATGTCGGGGGTTTCAACTTCAATAGAGTATGGGCTAAAGAGACTATTTTGGGCTGCTTGGAAATAGACAGATATTCTGGTAATCCTTAGTAAATCTCCTTATGGTGTCCTTGAAAAACAGATAGAAAACCAAGAAGTTGATTATCACATGCACCCCAAAAATGCAACCACTATAAATGAAGCATTTCTGATACCCATAATGCACGAGAATGGCAAGATAATTCTTGTGCTCTTTTGCAAAATACCATAAAAAATCCACAAAAGAGCTGAATATGCATTGCATGTTTGCATGTTATATGAGAGGCGAGGGAAATAACAAAAGAGGAGAGAGAGAGAGAGAGAGAGGGGGAAGTCCCTGTTTGTTCCGTCGATTGAGTGCAGTGTACGTTGCAGCAGTGAGTCTATTGGTCTTTGCTCCCGCAGAGGATACACCACCGTCATTTGGTCTTCGTCGTCGACTTGGTCGCTGAACTCGATGGCGACGGCGACTTTGAGACAAACATCTTGTCCTTGACTGCGCTCGCGTGGGGGTTATTAGGAGCCCCTTTCCCACTGCCTGGTCTTTTACCGTTGTGGCTTAGCGAGCTCGACGATGAAGACGTGGTCGAGTTGGCTTCAATGTTCTTTTTTGTGACGGTGGTGTTGCTGCCGTTGGTGAGAGAGTCTTTCCTCTCGTTTGTTCTCTTCTTCTCCTCCTCCAGCGCCTGGGCCATCTCGGAGTAGTACTTGAGCGCAAACCTTACGGGCTCGATTATGTGTTCCTAGGGATAGGGAGAGAGACGGGAAGATGTGCAAATGAGACATTTATGGCTACACTGGTTTCATTTCAAACGGGATGTGGTAGCAAAGATGTACAGTCTTCCTTGCTCTCTCCATCTCTAGCTAATGTGCATGTTTAAATATATAGACATGTACATGACTTATATTATGTATTCTCTCTTCTATCCCTTCTCTCTTTCCAGTCTCTCTCTCTTTCTTTTTTATATCCATAATTTAGCTCATATTCTCTCTCTCTCTCTCTCCCTCCTTTTCCCTCCCTCTCTCCCTCCCCCCCTCTCTCTCTCTCTATCTCTATCTATCTCTCTCTCTCTCTCTCTCTCTCTATCTCTATCTATCTCTCTCTCTCTTCCTTCTCTCTTTGAAACCCCCTTCATACCATCCCTATCCCAGTCCCAGTCCCTTTTTCCTCTGTCGCACTACCAAACCGACTTCAAGTCCAACCCATTTGGGATATCGTAATTTTTTTAAGTCTGTCTGGTCTCGGTGTCATCCTACTGAGGTATGGAAAAGGCTTTAATATTGACCTGTACCTCTCATCTTTCTGCTTCTGCAAAAACCAACTTAATATCATGGTGGACTTCCCCTTTAACGGTGTGAACAAGCAGCAATGAACAAAGAAAATAAGTAAAAATGGAACTTACATCCAGCTTTGGGAAGAGTAATCCCAACGACTCGAAGAGCGGTAACAGAACGAATCGGATGAATCCAGTCTGGGAGGTGTGTTTGGTGACCTTCTCTCGGTCCATGAAGGGCGCCACCGGTAACCCCTCCAACTTCTCCATGTCACTCTGAAGCAAAACAAAAATAATAGGTCAGTTTGATATCAATTCCATTTGAAATAGTTTCTTTACAATTCAAACACTGATATTAAACATATATGAAATACATCCTGTAACATTAAACAAATCACAAGTACACCTGTACAAGTTTGCAGACATCCCATTGAAACATATATATTAAAAGCAACATGCAATTTAATGATATGACCGCAAACTTGTACTTTTGTCATGAAATAATAAGCAGGTTTTGGACAACTTTCATAATTGAACATCAAGAGTGATATTTGGAATCGCAAATAATTGATATTATTGTAATATATGGCTTAAAAGCTTTCCGTTGATATATAATTCATCCATATCGTTTTTCAATGTATTGTGGATATGGTCTTTACGCCTCATCTAGATGATATACGCATTTATCAGCTCCATATGCTCACAATGTGGTTCTACATCTGTATGATAAAATTATGATATTTTAACAATTATGCAGTTTGCATTCCGAACATACTTTTGAGCCCCTACATTTTCCTAAGCTACCCAAGTATGGTATTACCCGCAGAATGGCGCAGATAACAGTCAGAGATACACTTACCTGGTTGAAGAACTCTTGGAGCAAACAGTCGATCCAGGGCTCAGCAACATCCATCGGTCTCGCCTCATTGGAGATGTCTGCTACCTTGATGCAGATTTTGGTCAGCTAAAGGTCAAAGGTCAAAGATAATACATGTAGGTTATACGGGAGGTTAAACAATTGACACCAGTACAACTATTGTATGTGTATATTCTGCAAGATTCTACAAGAGCAAAACAAAATTTGCCTATAATGCTAGATCAGTACCTAGCAACTTTGATTATCCATCAATGATTTATTTCTACGTAAAAAAGTAATAAAACCCCAACGTAGACTGATTTGATAAAACTCAAGCAAATCAATTTGAAGCTCCCTAAAATGAGCTACTGTACACGTATGTTTGATTTGGCCTATAATGAATTATACCGATTCTTCTTTTTTTCCTCTTTCTGAAATGGTACTGTCTGTGTATATACAGTAAGTTGTTTCAGCTTTTGTTCTTGTGCACCTTGAGCATTTGATTATGAGTGGATATGACACCTTAAAAATCTTATGTATTACTTTTATTATCATTATTACAAATAAAATTCCATGTTATAACTAGGCCGCAATGCTATAACAGATATCTTCCATGGCTTTTCTATAAATAAATGTAAAGTATTTCTTTTCCTGTAAAATACAAAGGCCAAGGTGACTTTAATGTAAGTCTATGGAAAATGTGTTTTGTATCAAAATAAAATTTGATCCGACAGGTGAACAAAAATTTAATTAAAATATAAAAATACTAGTGTACATAAAGAACTTATGAATTGCTAGTTGACCATTTCCCCCTCCTAATAATATTTAATCAATATTGCTGTGATATTCAGTGGTTGAATGATAGAGTATGGTACTGGTCAGCCTATCGTTGCCTGGCAACCGTTTACACAGAGTCCACAATCAAATTAAATTAGGCGACGACTGCCATCTGCCTTATAGCACGAGGTTTCATTAAACGAGTTGACCATTAAAGGCTTGTTCAGATATGACACTGTAAACCACCACAATAAAACCTCCCCTGGTTCGTTTACATGTACATGAATGGCAACTACTCACAAAAAAGTCCTGCGCATATTCACTGAGCTCTGTTTTATAAGATGTAGAAATGCGACTTAAGGAAGTATGCTGAGTGTATCTCACTTTTCTCTATTCTAATTTTCTGTCCTTCTCTCCATTACAGCGCATAGGGACATATTTGTGACATGCGATATATGAGTATGGCATATCATTATCATTATGAAGATTATCAGAATTGTCATCACCATGACAACTTAATCCTTGTGCTTTCTATTGCCAAATTCGGAGGTTGGTAGAATACATTTGAAGGAGCAGAGATGTTGTTTTAGTGCATGTTAAGAACCTTAAACATATTCATGTATGTCAATGATAATTATGCGCATGAGCAGAGGGCTCGCTTGTGAAGGGGTGATTTTTTTATTAAAACCTACGTGTTTGTCACAGGTATTGTATTATTTTGTTTTGTATTAATACTATTGCTTCTGTTGTGTTGCGAAGTGCAGAAAGATATAATTGTATAATTTGATTGTCACCTTTTTGCGACAGTGCATTATACAAGAACAGATTATCAGCATGATCATCATTTCAAATTCCAAAAGAGCTTACTAGACCCTTGTGTGCTTTATTGCTGTAATCAAAGGTTGATAGAGTGTCTTTGAAGGAACAGAGACGTTGTTTTAGCATGTTAAATGAGAGCTAATTATTGCTGAAAACATGGGTTAGAAAAATGTCTTTGAAGGAATAGCGATGTTGTTTTAGTGTGTTAATATACAAGAACAGATAATTATAACAAATGCCATCCTTATTAGATCCTTGTGTGCTCTATTGGTAACGTCAAAGGTTGGCTAAATGTCTTTGATGGAAAGGTAATTTTTTTTCTTCAAAGTGGATTATACACGACCTGATCATCATGATTATCATTATAATAAATGCTAAGTGAACTTACTAGATCCTTGTGCACTTTATTGCTGAAATCAAAGGTTGATATGATGTCTTTGAAGCCGTTGAGAATCTCGTTGTGCTTGGCCATGTCTGTTGCTAGGATACACCGAATGATGCCTTCCCGTACCTGCTTGAAGATCTCAGGACTCAGGTTTTTGAAGATGTTGCAGTGAGGCTAAGAGGAGGAAGGAAAAAATGAGAGAAACAGGTAAAACATTTGTTTTCTTCTTTTTTTACTCTCTCTTTCGGCTGATATTTCTCAGTTTTATATGCTTTAATACATTTTTTCTCTCTAAAAGCCGACCGTAGCTTTCAAGATGTTTGGGTCGGTTGCAAAGGGCAATACAACATTATTTTGTTTAGGCCTTAGGGGCGCTGTTCAGTGGGTGACAAATATGTGTCAATCTTACGTTGGTGGAAAGCAAATTTTCTACAATTTTAACAATTTTCAGACATTGGGTACAGTTAGAAAAGTTATGGTGAATTCAAACTGAACCAGAACTGCATTTACAGATTCTTAACTTTTCTAAAATCATGAAAGCCCTTTATCCGAGAGAATATTCTTTACATCAATTGGTCATAGTAAATGAGAGCATCTTTCATAGGATGTTTAGAATATAGCCTCAATTAGGCTCCCTTTTTTGTTAAATCACCATCTTTTCTATAATTCCAAAACTTTATGTTCATTATTTCTGTCTTCCCAATCCTCCTACCCAACCTCCCTTCATACATTACCCTTGCAGGATATCATTTATTTGGCTATCAGTTTTTTTACATTCTCTGATTCTGTATCCTAAAACTCTTTAAAGCCTGTCTGCACTAGTTTGGCCAGGGGGAATTAGACCTCCCTGCAAGGTCGCTGGCAGTTGGTTATCTCATCAAATCAGCTCAATTAACATAAGAAAAAGCAGATCACGGGGGACCAACGGGCACCGATTAGGCATTGTTTGCTATCTAGAGGGCGCAAGTAGCCAAAAGTAGTGCAGAGGGGCTTTAAAGTTTGGCTCTTGTCTCACCTTCTCCAGAATCTTGAAAGCCACTGAGCAGTGATGGTTCTCTAGCGGTGAGATGTCATTGTACCTCAGCGCCAGTTCTGTCCCAGCGTTCACCTAGACAGAAAAAGAAAATTAAATGTTACCTTTCATGGTGGTCTTCATGTTGCCAAGGTTGCTAATGTTTAAAATGGCAGTGTTCATTGAAATTTTTAATAGGGATAAACGAGGAGGAATAGTTTACGGTAGTTGCAGCGTTAATCTAGATTACCATTTGAGAGGGGTGGAAAGCACATCTAAACGTACATGTGAACGTATTTGCAAACAAAAACATGCTACAGATCTGGTATAGTATACATCTGGGCCCCCATTTCACAAACTTGTCATCAGTTACAAATGACAGTTTTTGTTATAAGCCAGTGAAATCCTCGCTTCTTATTGGTTACCTGCAGATTTATCACTGATTTTTGTCATTTGTCATTGAAAAAAGGCTGTGTGAAATGGGACCCCGACTGGGAAGAGAGCATATAAAGCCTGGAGTGGAATGAAACTGCAAGAGTGTACTAGAAAGCCATATAACAAAGATGTTTTGAAAAAGTGTTGCAATTAGCCTCTGAGCTAGGAAAAGATACCAGGAAATATAAAGGTATTCCTGAAAAATTGATTACCCAGTATGGCCTTCAGTGGGGAAGACTAGAAAGGGGATTGTTTTATTATGTATATATAGGCCTGTCCTCATCATCTTGAGATTGCCAAATAGCCCGCTATTTCTGATTTGGGAAATAATCCTGAAGATACAAATCTACTTCACCAGCTCAAGATTTGACCTTGAAACTTGAAACTCAAGCTCGAGGAATTAGCTTGAGATATTTTGCTCAGCGTTCGCGTATAGTGCGAGTTTTCGAGCTGGAGAAGACGCACAAGACAATTAGCGGGATATTTTGGAAACTAGCCCAAGATATCTTGGGATGATTATCTCGACCAAATATCCCGCTAATTGCAACTTCGGGCTGATGAAGACGCAAATTAACTGGATAATTTGCGATCGGGATAGTTCAAATAGCGGGATATTTGGCAATCTCGAGCTGATGAGAACAGGCCTATTCTGTTTGAATGATAACTTAATCATGTAAACTTAATCATATTTCAAGGTAATTTATGGAATGTGATTCCACAACAGGATGTTGCCTTGGGTTAAAACAGAATACATTACCAATGCCCTTCAAGATCTATAACCCTTACGGTGTTCTGACATCAGCATTAATGTATCGCAACTAAGATGTCAGGAGACCTTTTTTCGGAACAAATGTTCATGTTCTTATACACGTATGTACATGTTTATATAAGAGTGATTGACCTTGTACCCGTAACTACATTTTGAAATACATTTAGAGCAATGGTTTTCAGAATTTTTTTAGCAAACACTATGAACATGACTGACAAAGAAAGCGGACAATATATACAGTTCCTCAGGTAGACAAAGGAACATCCCTTCACTGCTATTATGTAAAAATGTGTAGAACAGGTGTCACATGCATATTCACTTTTTACATAATAGCAGTGAAGGGATGTTCCTTTGAGTACCTGAGGAACTGTATATTTTGTCCGCTTTCTTTGTCTGTCATGTTCATAGTGAAAGGACCAGTTTGATGTATCCAGTGAACCTACGTAACCCATACTTCCAAAAGTATTGCCACAAGCAATTCTTCTTCTACATGTACGTGTATAAGGAAAGTTGTCGATGCTCATGTTATGTTAAGCATTTTTTTTTTTTAATTCTCATGGAAATTTTTGAGTTATGAGTTTTCATCATCATATTGATGATATCATTTCTTTTCATCCTTTGGAGACAGTGTCCCTTTGATCATGTAACAAATTAGCATGGGCTTATATTTAAAATATTGATTTCTGAAATTGTTTCTTCCCAAAGAATATTGGAGCGGCCAAGTTTCTGTGAGGGAAAGGTTACAACAACAAAAACTTCCTTTGATCTACTACCATAATTAATGTACAACCTGTTTTGCATTAATTAAAGAAGGACCAGCTCCTCTTAACCCGTAAAATGTCGAGCGCTTATTATAGATGGCAGTTGCAACTTCCAACACTTCATCGGTCAATGGTCTATTAATTAAGTCATCAACACCAACCAACCAACTGTCATCGCAAGAACAAGCGGCGATCTGATGCATTCAACACCATTCTGCATCACAAACCTTCCCCACATAACCTTTACAAAAACGTATCAAGCTATTAGACTAATGACTTTATCCACGCTCTGAAGATCAAGATAATCAATTTTTCATCAGCTTCCTACGTGCTGCTTTGATCATCACGCCAAATTGGCACCCACCTCACCACGGTCCGCAAACCATCCGCATTTGTTTTGCTCGAGGCTGTCTAATTCATGCAAACATAGATTTAATTTGATGAAAATGATGCAAAATTAATCAATTTAATACAAACGTAATCCATTAGGGGATTGTTCAGTCTCTTCTCACCCCCTCTCCACAACAGAATTACTCAACATAATTACATGTGAGCTCATGCACTCTCTTCAATTATTTGTAATGCTCGCAGGCTGATGTTTTTGATAAATGAAAAGATCGACAAGAGTGGAACTTTCAGTCCTACTGGCAAGTCTTTTCTCTTGCTATTGTATCTGTTCTGTACAAGTAAAAGATGATATTCAGAAGGAATTATACAGTACACTGTAAAAAAAAACACAGCAATTCTTCATTGTATCTATATATTATATGAAAGGGATGCACCGCATAACAAAAGTAGCACCCATTTTGATATGAATATATACACACAATTTTGAATATTCTCAAAAAAAGGGTTATGTGGTTCTTCATCTCAAACAGGTTGGAATAACCAATAATCAGGTTTAATTTACTGTTTGGGAGAGATAAAAAGAACAAAAGAGGGGTTGCCAACTAGGAGAGTGAATGAATAGAGGAGAGATACAGACAGATAGAGATTGACGGGGGGGGGGGGGGGGGGGGGGGCAAGGGTTAGGGCAAGGGCCTGAACAGAGATTCACATGATAGACATTGTTATACCTGGGATGATCCGGAGAAAGAGAAAAAGAAACAGAGAGAGATAAAGAGGAAGAAAGATGCAGGGAGAGACAGAGAAGGACAAGGGTATATGTCCAGAGGGAATCTTGTCTGGGAGAACAATGCCCGGATGATCCAGAGAAAGGAAAAGAGAGACGGAGAAAAAGAGAGAGATTGAGGAGAAGGGGTACATATCTGGATGGGGGCTTATCTGTCGGGCGTTGTTATACCCAGGGTGATCCAGAGAAAGAGAAACAGAGGCAGACAAAGAGATAAAGAGAGAGACAGAGAAAGTGAAAAAAGAGGGAGACTGAGGGAAGGGGTAAGGGCCTGGAGGGAAGTTTACATGATAGACGTAGACTATCGGAATCGGACAGAGAAAAGAAACAGAGAGAGAGAAAAGGGTAGAGAGATGAGACAGAGAGATTTAGATAGGGGGCCAGGTTGTGTGTCCGGAGGGGATCTTACCAGGGAGGCATTTGTAGCCAGGGTGATCCAAAAAGAGAGAAAAAGAGAGATTGAGACAGATAGAGAGATGGGGAGGGGGTAGGGGTAAAGGTCTGGAAGGGTGCTTACCTGGTAGGCATTGTTATAGCCAGGATGATCCAGGTCATGACAAATCGCTGAGGTGATCATCACCAAACATTCCTGATGGCCTATGAGCTTGGGAAGGTCTACCCTCCAGATGATGCCATACATCTAATACAATACAAAAACACATAGTATCATTAATGTGGTGAGAAACAGTTTGAACTGGTTTGGGCTGGTTTAAACTGGATTTTCCTGGATAAACTAACCATTCAGGTGATATGACACATGTCTACAACAAATAAGAAATACAAGATATCATTTCAATAAGCAGGGAATCGGTTTGAACTGGTTTAAACCGATTTTATCTGAATTTTACTGGATAACTATGGATGGCAATACATACTTTATATCAATTAGACCAGATTATAATGGAATGTAACAGAATTTGACTGTTTTGAAACAACACTCCAGGGGCCCCTTCTTACAAAGATTTATGATTGATCCAAATCAATCGCAATTTTGCAATCTCCTATCTCTAATGTACATACTTGCGATTGATATCTATCGCAAATAAGTTGCTATTAATATCAACTCTTTGTAAGACGGGGCCCAGATGTGACACTCTTGACTGGTTTTGGCTTTTAAGGTGACAGATGTACGTGTAAGAAACATATTTGGACTTACCATTTGTGAAACACAGAAGCAATGCTTGAAGTTGTGGAATGGTACGTTGTTGTAATGCCTGAAGACTTCAAAGAGAAAGTTCTGAAGAATGGGCATCTACAGAGAAAAAAAGGAAAAAAAAGGTTAGACAATGGAAAAACAAAACATCTAAATCAATTTTCATTTCCTCTGATAGCAGCAGTCATGATCTCAAAGATGACATTTTTTTGTTAAGGGATCATTTTGACCCCAACCCAACCCAATCTACTAAAGAGTACTAGGCAGGTCTCCGAACATTTCATGAGAGAAAATTCAATAATTTCTTCATAAAACTTCATAATGTAGTTTTCAAAATTCCAGGATCATCAATGGAGACAATCATCAAGCAGATTCAAAGTTGACTGACTACTTTCTTTCTGGCAAAGTGGAACTCTCTGATATTTTGATTTGAGTGAATTTTCTCAAATTTCTGGAATTTTCCACATAAATTATGTAAACAAAAAAGGGATTCATTCTTCAGGCTTTCCATGATTTCCAGAACAGTCTGGCATCTTGAATATGTTAAACCTCTATTCAGAATATACATTTGGTATCTGAATTTGCCAAATTTCTTTAAAGATTTCATATTCAAAGCTGAAAGTGTGAAGACAGGGAAAGCAAAATTTGGTAATCTACACAAACAGTTAACCACTAAATCGTTCATACCCTCACCAAGTTTTGTAATTTTTAAAGTATGTGAAAAGTTAATTTGTCCTGATTTATTTTTCTTGACATGTGACATGTTAAAGCTTACATATACATTTATTAAACAAAGGCTCTAATTCAACCAGTCCACATTTCATTCATGAGTTACGAAAAATACGAAAAAACATCAAATTTACAAGGGGTATGAATAATTTAGTAACTGTAGGTCCCCTGTAGAGTCCAGTCTGAAAAAACATACCTCAATGTTAAACTTTGCGATGAAGTCCAAGTCTATGTACATCTGTTGGAGTAAGAGCATCATCTCCGCATCCTCCCACTGCCAGTTATCAAACGTGGGTTGCCTCAGGTACTCCCTGATATCGTCAGTCAGCTGCAAGTGCCTGCTAAATTTTGGGGAAAAGAAAAACACAACTCTCCCAATCAGACAAGTTATTGTATCGATGAATCACCTCAGTAAATGAAAGGAAGAAAATCAACTCGAGCTTAAACCTGTGCTAGGTTTATTCATGTATACTTCTCGTTAAATTTAAATCTAAATTTAAATTAAAATTTCATTTCCATTTCTCTCAATGTTTGTTTTCCTCTCTTTTCTATGATGTGGCAATTTTGTTTACTGTAAACTTTTCTTCTCTTTTGTGTATAATGTACATGGATATCACACTGGTTCAAATATCCCTCTAATTCAGGATCATCATATAAATCAGTTTCAATGGAACTGTATATCCCATGCCAGAGCTGAATATTGGCTTTAACTCAACACTGGAAGATATGGGTTAATGACTTCAAAACTGAATTTCAAGACAAACATTTGACTGTTTGGAGCCAGAAGGGCTCATATACTTCTACAGAGTTAACGCCCTTTTGACTCATAACAGACGTGTTGATGCCCCGCAGATTGTACACTTCATTCACCAGGTAATCCTGTAACCAGAAAGGCATAAACTCTATATGGATTGAATAAAGCTAACGCCCTTACGGCTTGTAGAAGACTATTGTAATCATAGGCCTTCGAGAGCTAGAAAGGCATTATTTCCTACCCTTTAATAGCATTAATGCCCTTCTGGCTCTAAGTCGAAGATACTTGTTACATACTGTCTGCAGAAAGCCATTCAGGAATGAACATGTGATGTCATTCTACAACATCCACAAACCAAGAACAGCAGATGTACATACATTGTATCTAAGCTAACATCATCTCTTTAATACAGGGAGAGCCGTTTGTTTGTGAACTAAGCTCTATTTGGCAAGCGTGAAATTGTTTCTCCTCCTCGTGACAACTTGTTCGCAATTCCCCCCTGATAGAGGGACGGGTGGACGTGCCTTGGAATAATATTGCTACCTTGAACGATAAAGCCGCGGTCTGTTACTCCGGTGAGTTAGCTTACACCCTGATTGCAACTGCGTATCCATGACTGACTCAATTACCCACAATGCCCTGTCAAGCGAGGATATTTGACAATTCAACGTTGCATCCTGTTTCCTCTCCACAGATATCTTTTTCTCTCTCTCTTTCTTTTTCTTCTTTTGATTACCAGGTACAGGATAAATGCTTCTAGATTTTCAATAATATTGCCTCTCTTGAATTCTACACCAAATTTAAATTTTTTTAAATGCTATTCAGAAATGTGTGTTGTAGTGGTGAAGGAAAAAAAGAAGAAGAAGAACGTGAGGACAATGCAGACGAAGAAGTAGAAGAAGAAGAAGAAGAAGATGATGATGATGATGATCAACAGGAAGAAAAAGTAGAGAAGAAGAAGAAGACTGTATTGATACATGTGATTTGCCTACTTGGGACTCTCCTCACAGGGCCTGCTGGTGTGACCAGCTGTCAACAACTATCTGTTGATACCAGAAGTGGCTAATATATACTTTTATACAACAAAAAGTGGTAAAAGATGCTTTTAAAGAAAATGTATAAGAAATGATGCAATGAACTTCTGAAATTTGAGATTAATGACATAAGGTAAAATGAGGTAAGGAATGATATGAACAGTACAATATATGTTTAAAAGGAATGACAGAAGGCTACCTGAATTGTATAAGAATTCAAGTACGATTAAAAAACAGTGGTTTCCAGTATATGGGAAGTGTGGTAAAGCATATACAATGTCATTAAGTGCATAAGAACCTATGATATATGCATAGGGATTGATGCAAGGGTATACATGAAGATGTATAGGATATTTAAAGAGTATAAGGTGTCATGTGAACAGGTACATGAAGTGCATAAGAACTTATGTGAAAGCGAGTATACATGTGGTAAAGCATAAACAATGACAGAAAGTGCATAAGAAACTATGTGGAATGCATAGGGATTGATGCAAGGGTATGATAAGGGTATGAAGGCGTTTGAAGTGTATAGGATACTTGATAATAATAAAAGAGTATAAGGTATTATGTGAACAGGTACATAAGGAATGGTATGAAAGTGCATAAGAACTTATGTAAAGACAATGGTATATATGTAGGAAAAATCTGCTCAGTGCCAGAAGGATGTTAACTCAAAATATAATTTGCAGAATATATGTTCTTCTGACTCTCAGCAGACAATATCCAATGAAAAAGTAATAAAGTATATAAGTAATAAAGGTATGAGTAAAAAATAAACTGGTATGGGGGAAATAGGTGCAGTGATAGGAGATAACAGATACAGTGCTATAGAGGTAATAGTTGTGGTGCTATAGGGTTAATAGATTCAATGCAATGGGGGTAATAGTTGTAGTTCAATAAAGGTAATAGTTGTAGTGCTGTGGGGTGATAGTTGTGGTGCTATATGAGAAATAGATGTGGTGCTATAGGGGTAATAGTTGTGGTGCTCTAGGTGTAATATTTGTGGTACCATAGGGGCAATAGTTGTGATGCTATGGGCTAATGTATGTGGTGCTTTGGGATAATAGTTGTGATGTTAGTGGAGCAATAGATGCAGTGATATAGAGGTAAAAGTTGCGGTGTTATGGGGTTATATATGCGGTCTTATGGTTAAGGGTGTTAAGGGTGTAATAAGTGGGGTGCAAGGTGTAATACATGCCGGCGTTGGTACAAGAAATGCCACTCACGAGATTTTGCTGAATTTCTCCCAGACTCTTTTCTGCTCTTCCTGCGTCTTCCTGAGTTTTTGTTTGTAGAAAGGCAAATGGTTTGTAGAGCTGGCAACGAACTCCTTTGTAAGACCTAACCAGCTTAGATGCTCCACACTCTGCAGATAATAAATTGAATTCAATTCCATTATATTTTTATCAAAAAATAAATAAACATCAATAGCATGTATATAAAACATAGAAGTAGAATATATTTGCGGTTAGTTACGTTATACAGGGAAATATGCACATGTCATCTTTTAACAGCTCTGAGCAAATGATATAAAAAATATTACAACCATACTTTGCTTTTATTTAATCCTCATTATACATAGCATATCAATAGTTTAATCAATGAAATGTCATATATAGATCTGTGTGTGCATATGAATGGATTGTCGAAAGCTGTATTTAAAGATTGATGAAGACGTCCAACAAAAATTGTTAAACATAATGATTAAAGTTAAACTAACAGTGTGGAAACAAAAAATTTATAGAAATCAACTTCAATAATTCACCAACAATTATAACCAAAATAAGGTGCAACCATTATAAACCGAATAGTGAAAACAGCAGAAAAATAAAAAATAAACTTCAAATTCTTTTGAACAATCGCTAAACGTGAAGAAGTTCCCTGCACCTGTGAAATAATTCATACAACAATTTTTTTCAAAACAAACAATTACAAAATCAACTTCGTGAAAGTATCCATGGGGAGAGGATCCCCCACAACAAAATAATTCACAAACCATAGCAGCTTGGGAGGGGGCTTGAATCCTTTGAAACCTGTAAATCAAATTCACAATTAATTGGCAAATGCCCATTTTGCAAGAATTTACAGGAATGTGAGAAATTCTCATGAACTGACACAACTGAATGTTTAAAAACCACAAGAGAATTGGAAAGATGGGAGAGTATTAAAACACAAGTAATATTATTAGGTTATTTTTGTATATGAATAAGCCATATATTTCAGGTCTTCCTATTCAGTCTGAAATCATGTCAGTTATGAACACACATAGTTTTGCTGGATGTTTGTACATTTATTTTCTTCATCTACTGTCTTGAAAAAATACAGATCTGTAAATTAAAACAATAGGAAAATCATCACAAAATAGTTATAACAAGGAATGTGCATTAAAAAGAAATATGGAAGGATTTTCTTCAGAGAAGTGATACATAATACCAATATTCCTAGGAATCTTAATTGAGTGTGTCAAATAGGGGTTGGACTCCAAAGGGGGATGCACACACCTTCTCTTGACCCCCCCCCCCTTCTTCCTCCATCAGTGGCAAGAGGCCTGGTCTATACCATATGACTACGTTGGGGCAATCTTCGTTAGTCATATACTTTTTTAACAGATGTCTCTTTATTTGGGCTCTTTTATAGCTAATTGCTCTGTACTCCCATGTATTTCCATGGGCCCCTTCTAATCTCATTCTTTGGATACACCTATTGCTACATATCTATGAATCCTGCAGAAATGTTAAAATGCTTGTCTTGGGAGCTATAGCTCAATCGCTTGCCCCAAATTTGGGACAAGTGCTTCGATAAAGAATCTGCATCATCTTTACGCAACATGAAGAAAAAAAAGCTTCTACCCTCGGGCTAAAATTTCCTAATTTATTTGATAAGTTGATTCATGCAGAAAGGTAACAACGTCAATTTTGATTGTCCCTAATTCACTCGTGCTTCCCGCGTTGCCAATTTGCCCTCATTCGCTTGGTAATAAGAGACGCTTCGTCATAAATCATTCAGAGATTTTTATACAACCCTGGTAGACGCAGACAAAGATAAACAGGGCCCAGGGAATTGCTTCATTTTTGACATCCGATCACTCCGCCATCACTCTGCCAAACGCTGTGCGACAAAAACGCCGCAAAACCCATCAATAATGCAATCCTCAAAGAATTTTAATTTCAACGAGTGATGCAGTATTCATACACCTTGCACCTCATAAACGCAAACAGGCATATATCTACGCGATGAATACAGAGCACTTACGATAGCTTTGATTTTGATTGGATAAATAGACTTTGTAACAGTTAGAGAAACAGAGAGAGAGATAGATAGCAGATACAGATAACAGCGAGTCTCCAGGGTATTTTTTATTCTCTATTCTTCTTTTGATTTCAAAATTGAAATTGGCAGCACATTGACAGGTTATAAATCTTGGTGGCCTGGTTCGGACACCCTAGGGAAAGAGAGAGAAAGGAAGGAGGAAGCGGAGGTTGGATAGAGTGCAAAGCGCTGGCCCAACGCACCACTCCTATATCTGGGGCATCATTTTGAATGCATGAGCTCAGAGAATTAACTCAATTGGAAAAATGGATGAATTTTGATCAAGAATTAATGGATCAGATTCTCCCCTTGGCAATGTTATTATTTTTTCTTAGAGATGTTGTGGTCTAGTAGTTATGTCACTTGACTGAGGATCGTGATAGCTCAGTTGATATAGCAGTGGTCTGGTAATCTGGTGACCCGGGTTCAATACCAAGTCGATGCGCTAGTGCCCTTTAGTAAGGCATTAATCCACATTACCAGGTCTCTCAGAGAGGACCTAAAGCCGTCGGTCCTCTGGTTGCTAACTAACAAGCATTTATGCTTTCTTTGCAGTCAGGTAAAGTAACCGCCACTACTACATGGCTCGTGGTTCAAGTCCTTCCATGGGAGTGATGGGACTAATGTCCTTTGGTAAAACACTAATCTACATTTGCCACTCTCAACCCAGGTGCAGAACATGGGTATCTGTATGAAGAAATTCCTTGAATGCTGTAGCACCTTGTCACAGTGGCTTGGCTAAAGCCAGGGAAATGATATGATACTCTGTATTAAAGTCCCACTGCACTACTTATAGCTACTTACGCCCTCTATATAGCAAACAATGCATAATCCGTGCATGTTGGTCCCCTATGATCCCCTTTTCCTCATGTTAATTGAGGGAGGTCTAATCCTCCTGGCCAAACTAGTACAGACTGGCTTGAAGCAAATATTTGTATACTAGTTGCACTATATAAGTGCACATATTTTCTATGGGAAAAAAGTTGATATTGCTCTAAATTCTGTTGCCAATTTGATGATGACCTACCTCAAGTTTGTCCCTGAATTCTTCTACTTTATTGCGGAGTTCGTAGACGACAGTAGGGATCTCGCCCCCGTCAATCAGCACCTTCTTCTCTAACAATTCCAACCTGAGGGGGAAAAATGCAACAAACAGAGAATTGTATGAATAAATTGGTATGTAGAATAAAATGATCAGAACCATATATACAAACCCCCTTCTATTAATTGCATGTATTCTGTTTGGAGCCGAAAGGGCGTTAACACATACATGGATATGTTAGGTTTAAAAGAATTAACGCCCTTCTCGCTCCTAATCAACAATGTATAAGGAACTACGGGAAAACTGACTTTTCAAGTAATAATCAACAACTACGTGTAGATTTCAAATTAAATATATATGCATCCTGATTTTGTTAGCTAATGTATATCTGCTTCATCAAAATTATTCAAAACAAAGACATAAAGGGGCCTTATATACATGTACATCTTTTAAAAATTGAATTAACTTCTCTGAGTGATTTTTTTTTCTTCTTGGATTTATTCTGCCCATAATACTTTGATTCAATTTTGCATCAAAGCCTGGTATAGCCTGGTATAGCCTGGTATACAAAAAATGTAAAAATATCAACACAATGACATTTAACTCATCTTAATGAGTCATAAATACAGTGAAATTTAAATAAATTCCAAATAATCAGGATGTTCAATACAGCACGTTTTTCTCTAAATTTATCCTGAATTCAAGACAGCTACTGTTTAATACTACCAGCATTATTTGCAATGCCCATTGCATATTTGACAACCTCGGTTGAGATGTTTCGCAATAAACGCTTGAGTAATCTCCTGGCTTTATCAACCTTTCGTAAGATTCGACCTTCCAAATGTCACGGCCGATCGTCAAGGAGATTTTCATTAATAACGACAATCACCGCATCTCTATTAAACCACACCCAGCCTGACAGAAAGGCCTTTAATCCTCTTTATTTCATCTCATGTGGATTGGATGGTTAATAAAGAGTGATAGCCGCAGAACGATTCAAGTTGGAATGAACAATCAATACGGTCAAGCACGCACTGCAGCATACTAAAGACTCTTGTAACCTTGCGAGCATAATAGGTGAACATAAGAGGCATAGCATATCACTGGTAAATTAAATTTCTCTCATTCCCTCTCACTCTCTATTTCTCTCTATCTCTCTTTCTCTCTCTCTCTCTCTCTCTCTCCCCTCTCTCTCTCTCCCCTTCCCTCTCCCCCCTCTTTCTCTCTCTCACACACAACACACGCACTCGCTCACACACACACACTCACACACTTGCTCAATGTCTTGGTGTAATTACATATATTACCCATAATTTTCCCCCTTTTCAAACAAACAACGACAACAAAATTCCTACATAAACAAAAATCACAAATAAGATTATATCAAAGCTAGCCCTTCCCTATGTCATTATGTTACCATATGTTTCTAAGGACAAAATTATTCAATCCATAATTTTCTGGATTTTAATTCTGCATCTGACTCACGCCCAAGAAATAACCTTTCCTTGTTTGCCCCTGACAAATCTAAACAGATCTTGAGTGACATTCGACAACTCCCTTACCATCGTTCCTAAACAGCCGCTCGTGATGGTTGGGCCTTTTACTGACTCAACGAAACGTGCGGGCGTCAGCAGTAGTCCCACGTGCATGTTCTTGCGTATGTGACTGTCATGCTGATATGTTTTTACAAGCTTTGAAAGACATACAATTGTTTCGAATTACACGAGCTCGCAAAGTGCACAATGTCTTCGGTTACGCCTCATCATGCGTGACCTGAACGTGAAGTGAATTCCTTCATTGGGAAATCTGAACAATGTTTGGTTTTGCGGACGTACCAATGCCCGTAAGCAGTAATTGCAAAACTGACTGTAAAGATGGTGAGATCGATAGCCATGAAAATGTCAATGTCAATGAACGCTGCCTCTGAAAAGATTTACTTTGTTATTCCAATCATGCTCAAATCTCTATTAGTTTCAATTTGAATTACCATATAATAGTGTGATAATTATGACAGCTGATCCAGTTTAAACACCTTTATGGCGTCTTTTGGAGGAATTGAGCCTATGACAGAGAAGGTACAAAGATGTTTTACAAATGGAGTTTTCCAGAAAATGTGTATTCTGGTTCATACTCTTACATTATTTCAGGCATTGAAAGTAAAAGGGTAGAACCGTCAAATACATCTAGAATGAGTCGGGAGCACCTATAGATTTCGTTCTCTGACAGCCAGAAAAAAAATTGACCAGAGTCGATGCCCTTCTGGGTTGCAACATTGGTTTTTAAATATCTTGTTCTTTCTTGTCTGAATATGGAATAAAGTATTTCAGTTTTGCTGACCATGCTGTAATCATTCTGCATAATTATAAAGACATCACTAAGATGCGATACTGAGAGGAAATCATTTTGAACCCACCATATGAAAAGCAGTATATAATCAAAGCTGTTGCTATTATTATTCATTCAATCTAAAAACAACTTCACTGCAACTCTTAAAGATAAGGTTGACTTCTGGTCATGCGATTGCATTGTAAAGGAAAAGTTGTGGAATCGATCAAAAAAGGTTGATCATCTAGCATATAAGTATTGGTGTGTACTGCAAGGTTATGGAATCATCAAAATGATAAGAAATTTGGCCCAGCTAGTCTTGGTAAAATTACAAGCACTGTACACAGAAAGATGTATATGGGACTACAAGAACACGTGGCATAAATATCCGTCCTGATTTTTATGATGTTACATGCCATGTTTAGAATATTAAGGCATTGAAACAGCCATGCTTTTCAGGGAACATTTTTTATCTGATGTTCTTCCACCATTGCATAATACAATGATAACACTCACAAATATTTTTTTCACCTCTTCCCAGAACTCAACCTTCTCTTTAAAAAGCTGTCTTTATAACACCTGATCTTCCACTGAAGAAGTTCTATGATCAAACTTGGCAAGTTAAAAAACATCAACCATATTTCAATAAGAACTGAAGGAAATATATAAATAGCCGACAAGGCGCCCATTGGAATTTCCATTTTGTTTATAACAAAATTCTCAAGGTAGCAGGCATTCAAAACTGCATAAAGAAAGGGTCCTTAGGGAGAAGTGGTAACGTGGAGTGGTGGAAAGACGATACACGGAACTGTGTCGGGTAAATGTTAGCCAACGGAACCCTGGACAGGATGGGGATGCAATGTTTCGCTGTGACGACGCCCCGTTTGCAAACTCTCATAATTTAGCATGCTCAGAGGTAGATCATGAAGGCACAGGAGCTGGGGGGGGGGGGATATCTCCTATTTAAACTCAACCTGGCAAATCTAAAGAACAGAATAATAGCTGTGCCCCCCCTTCCCAGCCCCACTGTGTTTTTTTGCCTCCTTTCAATGTTAGAACCCACTAAAAGTCACCTAAAAATTAAAACCTTTTTTTTTGTGGGGGGGGGGGGGATTGGGCCACCCCCTTTACACGAATGAGGCATATTGTGTGGTATACCTTAAAGCAGTAAACAAACAAAATAAGTGGCCTCCTCCATTGTGATCTTGTGCTGTCTTTTAAAAGTTTAGGCCCCCAAAGTCATCTAAACCATTTCAGCCCTTTTCTGCATTTTTTTTAAATTGAGTTCCCACCCCCCCCCCCCCCCCCCTCCCCCTCTCCCCAACACCTTTAGAGAGTCCTGGATCTGCCCGTGAGTATGCCGCCCTTGGATTGTGTAACCTCCTTCCTTTCTTCAGAGGTAAACATGAGCTTTGTTTGCGACCGGCTGGCCTGATCTATGTACCCATGAAGCTCGCTTTCCGAGTGTATCGACTCCCTCAAATACGATCGTTGACGATTTGCCCGTGTTTCACTGTTGGTGAATTTCTCACACATTGAAACTCTATGTAAATGTAGGATAAGCTTAGGAAACAGGTTTATTACATGTTTATCATCGACATAATTATCCAAATGGATATCACAAGAAAAGAAAAGGGCAAAAGTTGAAATCTACCATAAACATTAACAAGTCCAATATCATGAAAAGGTGCTTCAACCACATGCTCAAGTGACAATTCATTTGTTCAGGTTTATTTGTCAAATATAGGATTAGAGTTAGGGAAGTGATCAGGTTTCAGATTAATTTGTATACAATACAATAAACTATTTGTAAATAGTTGTATTAATTTCCTCTTTTATTCCTATCTTACCTTGATTCCATATTTTGTATATCAAAGCCCAGCTTCTCTGCTACACTTCCTGTTGGCAAAAATAGACAAAAATATAGTAAATAAAACTGACATTTTTCCTTGATAAAAAGAGAGAAGTAGAAAGGCTTGGAAAGGAGCTTTAAGTTTAACCCATTGGCTACTGATTCATCTCATTCACCCAAGCTGAATTACAGGATCCATTTTGTTCCCTTAAAGCCCCACTGCACTACTTAAAGCTAGTTGCGCCCTCTATATATAGCAAACAATGCCTTATTGGTAACCATTGGTCCCCCATGATCCCCTTTTTCTTATGTTAATTGAGAGCTAATTTGATGAGATAACCACCTGTCAGTGACCTTGCAGGGAGGTCTAATCCCTCCCGGCCATAGTAGTGCAGAGGGGCTTTAAAGGGCATTCAACCTTTGTGATAAGTTCATTTGTATGAAAGCAGAAAAATAAGTTGAAAAGAATGACAAAAGTTTGAAATTAATCCTACTAATGATAAGGGAGTTATGAATGTTTGAAATATGAGATCACTAAATCTATGTGAATCTTAAAGTATCGATTTGATTATCGGTAGTAGATTGTGACGTATCATTAACTTTACAGCATTGTCTTTGGGGTACTATTCAAAACATATTTATAATAAATGATAAAATGACTATTTGTAAAAGTGCTGTATCTATTTTGCAAAAATACTAAAGGTGCTGAGATTATGCATAAAAAAATGTACACTATAGATGTATTTGCAATACAGAGTACATGAACAATATAACTAAGAATAAAACAGAGAAAATCAAGAAAATAAGTTGACATAAATATACACTAAGGAAATATACATGGATGACACAGATGAAATGTGGAAATATTTGAATACATCGAAAATGATAAACAAGTGAGTTTGAAGAGAATACTTGAATGAGTTTACAGTTGCTATATCCTAAAGAGGCTGTGGTAATTTATTCCATAGAACTGATCAAGCATGGGCTCGCACGGAACCTAAATCAGACCGGGGTTTAATGCACCTCTTGTTCTATGCCAGTGTGTACTAACATATATTTTTTTTTAAATCATAATTTTCCTTTAAAAAAAAAATTGCCAAAATATGCAAAAGTCATTCACAAAATTATAATTCCGGATTATGCAAATTTGTGAAAAGAATTATGTAACACTCAATGTTGCCACATGAAAAATAGGAAAATTTGTACAAAAATAAGAAGATCTTACATTTGTATTGCTTTAACCAGCTAAGAAACAGACTTCACAATGAACACGTATAACGATGAGGTGTAAAAAGCTGTGATAAATACAGGGATCTTTGTTAGATATGAAACAACGGCAAAAGTGCACAAGAAATGGGGGAGTGGTTGCTGTTGTTGTCGCTGTGTCGTTTACTGATGAAGTGGTAGTGGTAGTAGTGTAATTAGTAGTAGTAGTAGTAGGAGTAGTAGTAGTAGTGGTAGTAGTAGTAATAGTAGTAGTAGTAGTAGCAGTGGTGTTAGAAGTAGTAGTGGTGGTAGTAGACGTAGACATAGTAGTAGTAGCAGTAGTAGTAGTAGTAGTCGTATTAGTACATGAAGTAGTAGTAGTAGTAGTAGTAATAGTAATAGTAATAGTAACAGCAGCAGTAGTAGTAGTAGCACTAGTAGTAGTAGAGGTAGAGATAGTAGTAGTAGTAGTAGCAGTAGCAGTAGTAGTAGTAGTTGTAGTTGTAGTTGTAGTAGTAGTAGTAGTAGCAGTAGTATTAGTAGTACAGGAGTAGGAGTTGTGGTAGTAGTAGTAGTAGAAGTAGTACTAGTAACTGTAAAGCAGCAAAAAAAGACAATGGAAAAGTGAAAGTAGATAAAATAAATGCAAGAACGACAGGCACACGTACTCCTACCATCGCAGTGTGCAGCTACCACATCTAGTTTATATCTAGAGTCTGGCGTATTTTCTTCCAATTTCGGCGAGATGTTAACCAGGTTTCCTTTCTGGTTGTAAAGTTTAAGAATGTCGTTAGGACCCGCCTCTGCCGCTGAACGAAAGACATCTGCAAGAGAAGAATAAAAAGAGGAATTAAGTGTTTTTTCATACTCCATATCAAATATGAAAACTATATACTATATCAATTAATACTTAACTCATTCAAAATGATAGAAAATGACACTTGTTATTTGACATATTGTAGACAAAAATTCCTCCATGTCCATGACAACACACAACAAAAATTAGAAGTTCATCTTGCCCCAAACACTAATAAGTCAGCTTTCACACATTGTGGATCCAATTTGTTTTACTGTATAAGCTGTAATTCTGCAAGGGGTTTGATGTTTGTGAGGGACTGTACTTATCAACACATGAAAATGAGCTAACACTGCATACACAAACGTTATGAATTCTAATTCCAGGGATTAATGTTTCTGTTCCTGTCATCTGTGAAAATGTCTACACAAAATGTTTGCTTGTACAGAAATCTATTGGCTTTCTCTTGACATGTTGCATCATTTCTTTTATTTTGCAAGGGTTCTACTTTGTTTCTAAAGGTCCTCAGAATCACCTTCAAGACAAGCCTTCATCGTGTGTCGGGAGTTTGTCATATAAAAATCAGGCCAGCTGCATTCTCATCGAATTACAACCATCCCTCTGAGAACCCTGGGCTGTTTGCCCTAACTCCTTACTCACTCTCGTCCATCCCTCTCTCTCAATATTTGTCATATCATTTTACAAGACGAAAGGTGAAAGTTGCGATTGTTCTCCCCTTTAGGTGCAGAGAATGAGCGCTATTATATTCACTTTTGTGTGTGGGGGTGGGGGGGGGGGGGGGGGCTTCCTTTTGCAATCATTTTGTAAGAATTATCAGTTACAGTGGCGTGAGACTTCTGACATACAGATGTAATAGATACTGTCTTCAGATTGCAATATCGCAACTGAAAACATGCAATTACTTTTCCTTGGTTCTATATTATTAGCTAGACCATCTTTGAATCAATATTTAGCTTTTCAGTATCTTTCACGCAGGTCACAGAATTACCATTTTCTAATGAATTTTTCCTGTTCACACGTTAACAAGACCATTTTTATTTAAATTATATATATTTCTATCAAATATACATGAAGATTCCTCCTATGCATTACAGCATTATCATATTCCTCCTTCTTTCCCATCCTGGTTACGGTTGCCTCTTCTCTTTTTCGGACTTCCCGAATATTATCTCAATCTTTTTCATTCTGTCTCTTTCTCTCCCTTCAACTACCTTTTTCGGTTCATCATTTTCTCTACTTCCCGATACATTTTGAAATCATTCTCTGGTATTTTTCTTCTTCTCATTTTCCACTCCCTCCACCCCTTCTTTTCTTTCTCTCTCTCTCTCTCTCTCTCTCTAAATCTCTTGCTTCTACTTGCTTATTCCTGTAACCTCTCTCCCCCTTAACACTCTTCCTCCTTGCCTTCTCTTCTCTCTTTACATCACTCTCTTTCTCCCTCTCCTATTCATTCTTCCCTCTCTTTCTTTCTCTCTCCCTCCCTTTCTTTCTCTCTTTCTCTTTCTCTCTCTCTCAATCGCTTGCTTCTAGTTGCTTTTCCTGTGAACTCTCTCTCTCTTTCCCTTAACTCTCTTCCTTCTCCCCCCCCCCTCTCTTTCTCTCTCTCTCTCCCTCTCTTACCGTCCTCCTTCACCTCTCTCTCAAGCGTATCACTCGTATTCCAATTCCCCCATTCCTCCTCTGCAGAGCCCAAACACTCCACGCCGCATCCGAGCCCTGTTTGTTGTGGCAGCGCTGGCCTAAAAATATATACTCGCCACCTCAGCTGGGTCGGCAATTCGCAGCGAATTAGGGACCAATAATGGGGCTGTTCAAATAACGTCATCATTTTCATCCTTGCTTATATTATTAGCTCTTCACGCTGAAGCCGGGGCCCATCTTGCATCAGGGGGAGTAGGCAAAGAACCAATTTCAATTGTTTCACAGATGTATGACTTGTTTGATTAAAAGGCAAATACGTTTCAACACGGTGGAGCCACGGAGCAAACAGTATCACTCTAAATGTAATAAAGGACATCCTAAACAAGCAATGGAGTATATTTATTTGGGAAACTCTACAAGTAATCAATTTTAATATAATAAAGCTGTTGAATAAAAAGAGTCATTACAAGCATATGAATCAGCATTTTAGTAAAAGGAAAACTTCTTTAAATTTCTCAGTATCGCTTGTGGTTTATAACACCAGTATTCATGAGTTGTATTGCATATTGGTAGAGAGAGAAAGGCTTCCTTTTCTGTTCACCTTTTCATTCACCTTGCTTACAAAAGTCATCCCGAAGAGTCATGCATTGAATTAGATTTCCAAAGTACTATTGAAGTGCTTACTTGTCCATATGTGGAGGGTGAGTGGTCTTGCAATTTATCTCAAGCAATTTGGCCTCTAAATTATAAGTTGATTTACTTTTAAAATCAACACTTGATGAACTGTAAAACTGGACAAAATCAATTTCAAAAAAGTGATTCATTGTAGTTTCTTCAGCTTTAAAATTAATACATCCTTCTACTCAGTTCTCCCTGTGTTTCTACGTCGCTCTTTTAACATCAGTGTCAGCTTGCTACAACAAAATCATCACCTTTCATTCACCTAATCATCTTAAAAGGATATACGAGTTGATAATTGTTATTACTTGAGGTCATGGAGTCCCTAGCCATAAGACAACGTGTCTGAAGGGAAATCAAAATGCGTCATTCGCAAAAGAAGATAAACAACTCCAAATCAAGCTCTTCGATTTAAAGGTAGTGTCAACAATTTGAGACATCTGAAAAGAGTGATGAAGAAATATATGCTAAGTGACAATTAAAGGCTGTAAGCTCGGTGTATAAGTATATGAGTCAACGTCCTTTGGCGCCAAACAGATGATACGCTCAAAACCTCAAAAGATAAGCTCAAAACCTCAAAAGATACGCTCAAAACCTCAAAAGATACGCTCAAAACCTCAAAAGATACGCTCAAAACCTCAAAAGATACGCTCAAAAACTCAAAAGATACGCTCAAAACCTCAAAAGATACGCTCAAAACCTCAAAAGATACGCTCAAAACCTCAAAAGATACGCTCAAAACCTCAAAAGATACGCTCAAAAACTCAAAAGGTACCAAGTTGTTCATGGTACGGCTTTTGAGAAACATAAGTGGAGAGGGGGTTTAATAGCTAACGATAGCAGATTCATATTGCCTGTGCATGCATGCAGAGCAAGAAAGGCATTAATTCTGTGTAAAATGAAAAGAGCTAACACCCTTCTGGCTCCAAACAGACAATATCATCATTAAAGACCAGGGGGGTGTTTCACAAAGATCCTAAGTTGAACTTATCTCAAAGTTGGACTTAAAAGTTATGGAAAGCCATTAGCATCTATGAAAATATTTTGTAAAAGTTATTTTTAAAGGCATAAAATGTTGATTCAAATCATTCATATTTTCTATTCAAGGAGATTTCATGTTCTTGATGTAGAATTTATAAAAAGTCTAAAATACTTGAATTTTCGCTTTTTAATATATTCTATTTTAAGGCTACAAATAGCTCTCCATAATATTTAAGTCCAACTTAGATTTAAGTTTGACTTGGGATCTTTGTGAAACACCCCCCAGTTCTACAACACATTCTAAGCCAACAAACACTCCATGGTCTATTTCCAACACTAACTGAATCTCAAACTTCGACCCTAGATGGACACTATAGCTTATCCTAAATATAAACCAAGACCGATCCTTAATTAAACCTCAAATTACTCCTTACCCAAACCCTATAAATATTTCTCACAAATAAAGCCCAGAGCAAATGTCAAGGCACATAAAAGTCAACCTTATATGAGTTAACACCCTTCTGGCTTTCAATAAATGATAAGAAAATTAAAATGTAACTAGTAAAGGTAAATGGCTATCCTAGGTTCTAGTATTGATGGAAAACTAATTCTTATAAAGGACACTTTCACTTAATATTCAAGACTACAACATAAATCATATCTGCCAAACGATCTGGGTAAAAAAAGGTAAAAAGTAGTGGAAATGACCATCGGTAGAAGTTCACACAATTTTTTTTGTGCTGAAAATGTTTGGGTTTTAAATAATTTCACCATTGAATATTGAAACCCAGACCATGGCCTGTACACTTGCAACATTCAACAATCAGCAACTTCTTTTTGCAGCAATACTTTTGTTGTTGCTGTTGTCTTCTATTCAGAATTGATGATTCAAAGCAACTGTGCGATACTACCTTTAAATCTTCAAAACAGGGTTGTTTTGAATCTGAGACCATGGCCCGTAAAATTGAAACACGCAACAATCAGTGCCTTTTGGCTAGGAAAATGCTTTAATCTCAGGCATATTGTGACATTTTATCCAACGGAATTTAATTTGGGGGAAGGGAAATGGCTGAAGCCAGAAATGTCACCTTTTATTGAGGGGGACTAGGGGCGAAGGATATTGCCCCGTAGAACCAATAGTGCAGAGCTAGAGTGTTTTTGTAGGACTCTGGCGTGTCTCAACTGATGCATCGCCGAATTAGGCTGAGAAAATTCCACAATTTGGAGGCGCTTTTCGGCTTCTGTACTTTGCTGGTGTCACAGCAAAATGGTGTTCCTGCGACTAAATCCTGCTTCAATTGGCATAAAGTTGTGGAGCTCACAATGCAGGCAAAATGTGAAAGTAAAGTCGGTGATACATAATTTAACTTTCTTTATCTGCTTTCTCCTTTGAGGGGCATAGAACTTAATACAACATTTTTACCTCTGGCATATGAACCACTGGCATTTTTACATCTTGACATTTTTACCTCTAGCATATTTACCTCTGCCATTTCTCTGGCATTTTTACCTCTGTCATTCCTCTGGCATATTTACCTCTGACATTTTCACCTCTGGTGTTTTTACCTCTGACATTATCACCCCTGGTGTTTTTACCTCTGACATTTTCACCTCTGGTGTTTTTACATCTGGCATTTTTACCTCTTGACTTTTTGCCTCCGACATTTAGACCTGGCACTAAAACGTCACAGTAAACACTAATTCTCATGTACTACTCAATTAGCCTTTCTCAATTGCTTTCACGGAGGTTCATTCACAATATAATTGCTTGACCACAACTCAACTTTAAACATCAACATCTTCAAAACCCTTCTGGCTTTCAGCTCACAGCCGAGGCCCCATCATCAGAGTAAACACACCAACCGTGCGGAAACGCTCGGCGAGAAAACAAAAACAAGATTGGCTTTTCATTCCAACAGACTACCCCATCGTTAGCCAATATCTGCAGCTTGTAATAATGCGAGAGATGGTCGCAATTGACTCTGACTCCGCGCAGACGGCACTGATTGGCGGTGCTGATGCGGAATCGACGGCACCCAAACGGTCAAGGCCAACAGGATCAATAATATGACACTCGAGGTAGAGCGGGCGATGCTTTGGTGGTTTTTCATCTCGATGATGACTGACAACAGCAACCTGTTGGCCTTTCGAGCGATCTCCAAATTGGACGCATCTTACGTCATGTAGGTCACTGGAGTGATGGAGGCTCGAAAATTCCTGATTTACATCTTAAGATTAAGAATTCATTGATGCCTCTCTCGGGTTCTAAAAGCTGTAATTCCTTCCACCGTTATCACTGACCATGAAATCTGCAAATTAATAGAGGTTGGCTGGCACTTTGTTCGCATATGAATGACCATCCTGATTCATTTCAACAAAATCAGGACGAGCAAAATTTACTGCATGATCTCCTTAGATCCATTTCTCTCTTTCACTTCTTTCCTTTTTTTTCTATTTCTCCTTTTTTTCACTACATGCATTGTCATTCAAGCTGTTATGGTTTTTCTTGTGCTGTTTATCTTTATCTTCCAATATAGCCTTCAAATTTTTTTCCAATACAATTTTATTTTTCTAATTTGATATTATTGAACACAGAAAATTGTAACTTCAAAATAAACATGATCGCTACTTTGCTTATTATACTTAATCCATTGTTGTGTGCTTATAATATTTTGTATTTCTGTAATGGGCGATCCAACTTTACAGGTTTTCGCAACCTTCATGGAAAGCCCCGCATATAACCTTTGTAAATATAGTTAACATTTACTGTTACCTTGTATACTTTAATTTTTAGATTGCAAAATAAATTAAATTGCTTTTATCAAAAAGTCAACTCAGGGGCAATTTCAATAGCCATTGAATATCCATAGAAACCATATTCACGACATGAAATGTCATTGCAATGGACTCAGACATTCAAAAGGTGATAAACAAGGATATTGAAATTGCCTTCAGTTAATTTGTCAAGTCTTTGTGACCATGTTCTATTCAAATTTCTATTTCTGTCACTGGAAAGACCTGATAATGGTCATATTTATCTGATGTTTACTCGTTCATACACGTTTGTGCAAGTATGGTTTCCGCACAAAAAGAGCCAAGTTCAAAATCAAAATTTGAGTTAATCTGATAATGTGCGTGTGTGCGTGGGCAGCATATGGAAATGCATCATTCTAAGATAGTTGGAGACTGAAAAGAATGTTATGAAGAATTTTGTTTCCACGGTATAAACATGCCCTCACCCTTGAATAACTGCTTGGCCCTGACCTTCTCCCTAAGCTTTCTGTACTCCCATCGATTCCATTGACTTATCTTCTCTTGAAAACCTTACAAGTTTATACTTACAAAAGTCATCCTGAAGAGGCAAGCATTGAATTTGATTTCCAAACTACTATGGAAGAGTGCTTACTTGTCCATATGTGGAGAGTGAATTCTCTTGCATTTTATCTCAAGCAATTTGACCTTTAAATTATCAGTTGATTTACTTTTAAAATCCAACGCTCGACGAACCGTAGGATAACAAAATGCAATGAAATGCAATGAAATTGTAGAAAATAGGCGACACATGAAAGGAATCAGTACAGATGTATTTTAAGTTTGAACTTAATACTCTTTTCCTTTCTTTTTACATGATTGAATTGAATGGTATATAACTAAATTCCTAAGAATGATAAGATTTATCCAAAACATGAAATGATTACATTAGAAAAATGGAAATTTGTTTCCATTTTCAAAAGGCATTAAAACTATTTATAAATATACAATTAACGCTTTTCTGTAAATCAGATGTAAACTGATCACTAAATCTATCTAAATCAAATGAGTTTTAAGAAGCTATTGCAAAATTTACTAACAGTTTATTTCAAGCAAAAGTTTCTTTTTTTTAATTAACCCTTTGCCCCCTGGATCCAGGAGGGTAATGTATTAAGCCTATGGAAATGAATTGATTCGGAAGTCAATGGGCTAATAATGCAAACTGCACATTTTCTCACCAAAATAACGTTTACTCCTACTACTACTGTACAGCATGCTATTCTTTATTGGGCCATTACTACATTTCTACGATTCAACAGAAGGGTCATGCTATATTAAGGAAAGTGATGTTATAACGGGCAGAGACAATACATCCCATTGTGCCCGAATAAACAAGATGTAATTTGAAGAGACAGATGAATAATATACTCATATCCCCAGGGGGTCGAACTAAAAACAGACGAGCAGAAACACAGCGAGCTGTTTCCGATTCCAATCATGTGTACGACTTCTGTCAAACTTCATTTTGTAGGAAGATGCCTTGAGAGAGAGAGGGGGGAGGGAAGAAAGGAGAATGCATATTAGAGAGAGAGAGAGGGAAGGGAAGAGAAAGGGAGAATATG
>JAVYIG010009571.1:0-76964 GCA_035222895.1 Strongylocentrotus droebachiensis
AGCGTCCTTATGAATAGCGAATAGACCCCGATTTTTCCTACCCTACAACTACCGGCGACGAATCACCTAACAACCGCAATGCCTCCATACGTGCTCATTGGGTCGTTACTATTGTTCTTCACATTCCAGGCTAATTGTCTGAGATTCAACGTCCCAAATCTGAGGCCACCGAATGGCAACCCCACAATGCCGCGATAAAAGACCGTTTAACATTGCTACACCACGATCTTGGTGCCGGTATTGTTACCCCGAAGTCTGCAGCTGACGACCTAACGAGCATTCTGACAGAATACTTTAGTGGTCAAGATGACTTTGTGGACAAGAAATTAAGCGACACATACATTGAACATGAACCAAAATCACTAATCCAAGCCCGAAAGTGTAAGAATGTTCTTCGGAAAAGGGCCTTTGGTAAAAATGGAACAACCGAGGACAGAAAGGCTTTCAGAGCGGCAGTCAAAACTGTGTCGTATTTGAAGAAAAAAGATAAACAAAAGAAATGTGATAAATCTAGATCACACATGGAAAAAAGATACCGGAGTAACTTTTATGAATTCTCAAAAGCTGCATGTACTGGTTCGCTCAACGAGTCACCGACAAAACCATTATTTTCTGAAAATACAGCACACCAAATGTGATTAATATCGGTTCTCTGAACTGGTTTCCTTATGTGAATATTAATACCCCTGACCGTTTCGAGTTTGACATGACTCCAATTAAACCAAAAGATGTTAAGAATGTGTTAAGACGAAAAAAAGCTATGTCAGCACCTGGAAATGATGGCCTTATGTACGGAATGATAAAACATTTGGACTCTGTGCACCACTTCCTTGCAACCCTGTATAACAAGATTCTTGACTATGGTGACCCGCCCGAAAGTTGGTCAGAATCTAAAGTAACGCTCATATATAAGTCAGGGGATACCGATAAGCCAGAAAACTTTCGTATGATTTCGTTAACATCCTGTATCAGCAAAGTTTTCCACCAGATTATTGCTGAAAGATCACTGTCCTATCTTACTGAAAATAACTTTATCGATAAAACAGTTCAAAAGACTTTTATTGACGGAGTGAACGGATGCATCGAACATAATATTGTTCTACATGAAATTTTGAGTGACGCAAAGTGCAAGAAAAGATCGCTTCACACTACATTCTTCGATTTGGCGGATGCATTCGGCAGTGTAAGCCACCAGCTGATCACATCATCAATGGAGCGTTACGCAATACCGACGCCAGTTGCGAGATACGTAGCAACGCTGTATTCACGATTGAGTGGCAGGGTAAGAGGCCCCGGATGGATAACAAAACCCTTCGAATTCAAGCGCGGAGTATTTCAAGGGGACCCCCTGTCTCCTACAATTGTCCTCATGTGTTTTAATCCCGTTCTAGAATATCTGAAGGAACAGCAGGATCAGTTCTGATACAAATGGGGAGACAGGAAAATAATAACGACACCCTACGCGGACGACTTTAATCTGATAACGGGGAAAAAACTACAACACCAAAAACTCATGAATTTTTTTATTTTTTTTATGGTCAGTTTTTATTCTTTTCTCTCTTGAAACAAATTATAATCATAGTACAAATTACAATCATCATAATTATGTAACACTCACTGCAAATGTGATGACATTATAAATCAGTATAAATTTTTGTCTTACAAACGGCTTCAAAGAAAACTTACATAGTTAGTTCCTATACATCATATTCGACACAAAAATTCATATTTTCAAAGAAAACATATGCAGTTATATAATCCAAATTTTTTGTTTTAACAATGTAGCAACTTATACTTCTTTTATACTGTTGTCCTGAGAAAAAAGTTTTCTCTTTTTGTTAACTCTACCCTACCCGACCTCTCCATTATCCCCCTCCCCCCCCCCCCCCCCCTCTTAAGCGGTGGACGACTGGCTCTGGGTTCCAATTGTTTGTCTAATACTCAGGTTTTCCCATTTAGAAAAATGAATAGTGAGAGTTCCCCTCATTGCAGCCAATTTCCTTTCTTCTACTTTATCCCCTATTATACTATTCTTTATTTCATTAAAAGAGGGTGGTTTTTTAAGTTCTCTATTTCTATAAGTCAGATATTTAACAAGAATTAAAACATGATTCATTAATTGATATTTTCCTTTATTACTCTCCTCTTTCCCATACAGAATTTCCTCAAAACTACAGTTGTGTATTTCAAAGTCTAAAAATCTCGTGCACATTCCCCACACTGATTGTGCAAATTCACAAGTATAGAATAAATGTTTATATGTTTCTTCATCTTTTTCGCAAAATGAGCATAACTTAGTCGAGACAAGACCAAAACGGAAGAGGTGATGGTTTGTATATAATATATTATGTATAAGTTTGAACTGAAACTCTCTTAATCGACTGTTAAGTGTACACTGTCTTAGTCTTAAAAATATGTTTTCTATTTCCTTACAGGAAAAACCATAGTTCCTTCCAATTCTCTCAAAAACCAAAGGTTTAAAATCAGCTTTCTTTATTAATTGTACATAAATTTGTTTTGATTTTAGATCAGCTATATTAGTTGTTTTCTTCCCCAAAGTGAAATCAGTTCCAGAATTATTTTTTTCTTCTCCCTTTCTAAAATTATTTTTCCAACAAACTGGTAAACAGGCATAAAAGTGCTTGATCTTTTCAATTTCGTTTACTTCAACACCTAAATCGATAAAATGCCTGTCACATTTTAGTTTACCATCGTTTTCCAGAATATGTTTTAATTTGTAAATTCCTTTGTCATACAACCTCTTATCGTATATACAACTTCCTTTATATCGAATAAGTTTATTATTAAAAATTACCACATCACCAATGTCTATACTCCTTATATATCTTGTATTCACCCAATCTTCTAATAAATCCATATAAAATTGTGGAGCTGTCACTTTTAATAAACTTGGTATATAGTCACATGAAAATATCAAATCTCCACCCACGTGTTCAGTGACAAAGTTAAAATATTGTTTCCATTTCATGTCTTCATCTTTGTTTAGAAGTTTTTGAATCCACATAATTCGCTGCGATTTAACTTGTGCAGAAAAATTTAACATCTTTAACCCCCCTTGCTTATAGTCTAAGAACATGGTGTTTCTATTGATTTTATCTGTTTTTCCTTTCCATATGAAATCAAAAGTTAATTCATCCAGTGAATCATAAACCCATTTTGGAACAGGAGTAAGTGACGCCCGATAAAGAACTTTAGAATAAATGTGCACCTTCAATAGTTGAATCTTACCCATAAGTGTTAAATCTCTTTGCTTCCAAAAATTTAAAAGTGTTTTTATTTTACTTAAGATTTCTTTATAATTTAGATCTTCTTTCTTGTGTTCATCGAGGGAAAAGAAAATCCCTAAAACCATAAGAAAGTCAACTATTTCGCCAAAAGCAAAATCACAATCTAAACGTTGACATAAACCTAACCTTAATATTTTAGTCTTGTCGTTGTTTATTTTCAGTCCAGAAATTTTTTCGAAATCTGCAAATAATACTTTTAACCTATTAATTGATTTTTTATTGCGAACAAAAATTGTCATATCATCCGCATAAGTTACTAGTTTAGTTTCCTTATCTCCAAAATTAATTCCGTCCACCAAATTATCTATTCGTAATTTGTGTGCCATTACTTCAATACACAAGATAAAGAGGTACGGAGAAAGAGGGTCTCCCTGTCTTACTCCCCTTTCTACTTTGAAATAACCAGTGGACCCTCCTTCAGTTAATACACAACTTAGAGTGTTCGTGTATAAAACTTTAACCCACTTTTGAAAGGATGGACCGAAACCAAATGACGACAGAACTTTTTGAAGAAATTGATGTGAAATTGAGTCAAAAGCTTTTTCGAAGTCTATAGCTAACAAAAAACCAGATAAATTGTAACGGGATGTATGAAAAATAATATCATCTATAATGCGAATGGCCTCACCAATATTCCTCCCTTTCATGTAGCCCACCTGATCTCCCATAATGATCTCATTTAATACTTTCTTGATTCGCTTAGCCAAAATTTTTGTTAACATTTTATAATCGACATTAAGAAGGGAAATGGGTCTATAATTTTTCAGTGAAAAGGGATCTTTCCCATCTTTAGCGATTAACGTAATTACAGCTTGTTTTTGAGACGATGCTAATTCTCCTAATCTATATGCTTCATTCAAGGCATCTTTAACTAAATCTCCAATATCCGGCCAAAAGGTACGATAAAATTCTGAAGAAAAACCGTCATTTCCAGGTGATTTGTTCTGTTTTAATTCTTTTAAGATTTCTAGGCATTCTTTATTACTTATAGATCCTTCACAGTATTCTCGAGATTTTTCAGTCAATTTCGGTAAACCTTGAAAGAAACTATTATAACAATTATCCGAGCACACGTACTCTACTTTACTGTACAACGTGCTGTAAAACTTCCGGATTTCTTCAGTTATCCTTTTTTCATCGCAGCAAATAGCACCATCTGAGGTTTTAATTGTTTTAATAGTACTCTTTCTTTTGTTATTTTGCATTAATTGATTGAAATAACGCGAATCCCTTTCTCCGCTCTCGTACCACGAGGCTCGTGATCTAATCCTAATTCCTTCATTTACATAGCTATAAACTTCCTTTAATTTCTTTTTTGTATTTTCCAATTTTTCTAAAATATCTGCATTAGTGCTTTCCGTCAATTGTTGTTCTAAACATTGTATTTCTTTTTCTAAATCTGTTCTTATTGTTCTTCTTTGATCAGCCAATTTTTTTGAAATTTTTTGTGTAAAGCTCCGAATTTTCATTTTTAAAAAATCCCATAACAACCTTTTGTCTTTTATTTTAATTTGTAGTTCGTTTTTTAATTGACAAATTTTCTTTTTTAACTCTCTAACATAATCTGCATTTTCACATAAACTATTATTGAATTTCCAATATGACCCTTTTCTTCCATTCGTTTTGATGACTGTTTTGTCAAATAAACGTAAAAATATTGAATGATGATCAGGGGCAACAGATGGAATTATATCGCACTTCATAACCATTTCCTCTAGACATTCCGATATTATCCAGTAATCTAGTCTACTTTGCATAAAGGGATTGTTTTGCATATAAGTGAATTGCCTTTTTAAAGAATGCCTACATCTCCAAATATCCAAAAGCTGCAAATCTTCCATGAATTTTTCAAATTCTCGATTAAATCTTTTCGAAATCCTGTTTGAAGATTTCCCGTTATAATCAAATTCGATGTCCCTAATCATGTTAAAATCACCACCTATTATAACCGGGTAGTTATCTTTATTTAACTTAGCCAGATTATTGCGTAATTTTCGAAGAAATTGCAATTGATCACTCTCAAAATTTCTTGTTGGAAAATACACATTGCCTAAAATCAACCTAACACCTTGAAACTTACAGTCTATAAAAATATATCTACCCTCACTGTCTTTTAAGACTTGCAATATCTCAATATCTATCCTCGGCGCAATCAAAACGAGAACTCCTTTACTGTGATTAGAACCATGACTAAAATAACTGGAACCCTCCCACATTGAAGCCCACTTGTCCTCACAATCGCTAGTACTAAATGTTTCTTGTAGGAAAACAATGTCCGCCCCTTCATCTTTACACCAGAAAAATATGCGTTCCCTTTTATCTCTGTCCCTGATCCCTTTCACGTGTCGTTGAGGGAGAACAATTTACAATTAATCAGAACATCCATAACCTATCACACACAAGAAAATTTAACCCAGTCCCAGAGCCAATCCCCCACCTTAAAGGACCCCACGAAAAGCAAGAACGAAACCCCGTCATCTGGGAAAGAAACTGATACATGTAAGGCATGCAATATTGCAGCTCCCCCACCCCACCCCTCCCACTCTAAAAATTTCTATTCAAAGATAACATTCCCGAAAATTAGGCTATAAAGGATTATGTACCCTCTCCACATTGAAGGTGCTATAATAGCCTGACTTACAGAATACACAAAATAAATGCTTTCATGCAATTATATAAAAAAAAAAAACACATGTCATGTACGACAATCTTTGAAGGCTCTTGAATCTATTAATCACAGATTGATTAAGTATTCAGGAGTAAATTACGTTTCAATAATCAACATAATTATATATTATAAAAAGGAACATCCTTAATAATCACAGGGTTGTAAACCAGTATCTTTCCATATAATAGCTTAACTACCAAGTAAATACCACCATGAAAAACGTGCAGCTGGTAAGTACACCTGGGAACAACCAATGTATTTAAATTTGGATTTAGGATAAGAATTATCCGCATAACCTCTACTATGCGCCCTTTTCACTCTGTTTATTTTCATCTTTCTTAGTCACACAGAAAAGAAATGCTTGACAATCTATTCCTTTGAGGCTTTTGAAGCAACTGGAATTTCAATTTCACCAATTGATGGACGTGTTCTAAGAATATTAAATTTCACAGATAAACAAAAAAATAACATTCTTGAGACGCATGTAGTTCTAAGCTTAAATACTTCTCAAACATAAGGACATTTGACTTGGCAACAGCCCTGAGAAGGAAAAAATAAAGCAATTAAATTTGACTAAGAATAAGAGTTATCCATTTACATTCCAAAACTCTCCGAAACTACCTCTTTTCTTTTCTTATTAAAGAGTGATACATTTCACCTAACCAACAGTCTCACAATAGAAACTACAGACCCTTGGAATTTGCATGCATATAAAAAAGGTTTTTTTATATGCATCAACGATCGATTGAAAAGTATGGGCTTGACATTGAAACCGAGGAAGTGTTCATCTTTGTCTTTAACGAGTGGTAAACTAAATATTGTAGACTTTACTATCGGAAACGATGTAATATCCTCAGTCCACGGACATCCAGTTAAAATGTTAGGATCACTCATCACATTCTCGATGAAAACTTCTGAAATCTTCGAATACCTGAAAGGAAAAATAGAATCCACTCTCGAAAATATTAATAAGTGTAACATTCGAAACGAATATAAAGTATGTATACTCACTAGCACTGGCGTACTGGTGGGGGGGCTAGGGGGGCGCCAGCCCCCCCCCCCAAAAAAAAAAAAATTGAACCATGACTTATTTTCACAAGTAATGTATAAATGTTCGTGATATCACATGATTTTCAACAAAATGCTATAGTTTCTCCATTATTTCTTGCAAACTGACCCATTCCCAAATAGCCAGGAAGAGCATATGTTTTTTATAGTCACTAAGGGCCTTATAGTGGCCACTAACAGTAACACTAATTCCTTTCCAGAAGCTACTGTGCAAAGCACTGTCGGGAGATAACATGCTACCCACCACTCGGGCTGAGCATGCACAGATTTGCGAACGAGCGTTCCATACTTACATCATGTAACACTGCACATATACCGTTAAGGGGCCCAGTGGGGGAAATTGAATTCAGACAAGATTAAGAGTATAGAACGCTACAACGAATCTTCTTCTTTCTCTAATAATTTAATGAAACGGCAAAGCTTCCGCGCTTCGCGCGGGAGGGGGGGGGGGAAACTAATTTCAGACTAGGATTAAGAGTCGAGAATGGTACAACGAATCGTCTTAATCTTTCTCCAATAATTAATGAAACGTGAAAATGATTTCAGACAAGGATTAAGAGTAATAATTAAATGAAACGACAAAGCTTTCGCGTGGGAGGAGGGAACTGAATTTAGACAAAGACACAATAAAACGATTCGTCTTCTTTCTCTAATAATTTAATGAAACTGGAAAGCTTCCGGGTTTCGCGCGGGATGAGCGAAAATGAATTCAGACAAGGATTAAGAGTAATAATATATTGAAACGTCAAAGCTTCCGCGCTTAGCGCGGGAGGGGGGGAACTGAATTCAGACAAGGATGAAGACTCGGGACCGGTACAATGAATCGTCTTCTTTCTCTAATAATTAAATTAAACGTCATAGCTTCCGCGCTTTGCGCGGGAGGGGCGAAACAAGCTTTAAGAGTCGAGAACAGTACAACGGATCGTTTTCTTTCTCTAATAATTTAATGAAGTGTCAAAGCTTCCGCGCTTTGCGCGGGAGGGGAAAACTGAAAAATAACTTAGTTCCTGGCCCCGGGTTTAAAGGCTTAAATTTGTAGACATTTGGACATTGGCATTTTTATATTTGTCGGTAATAATATTGGTGGCTCGTTTTGTCGTTAATCGGCGGCCTCTCCACCCTCCCCCCCCCCCCCTCCCCCACTGTAAAAAGATCTAGCGACTCCCCTGATAACGACACAGTTTATACACTCGAGATAATTTTTGCAAGTACTACTGGTGAAGTACCGGACCATCGTCTTTGTGCATTGTACGGCATCAAAGCATAATGTATACAACGTCTCACGACGTGACAGATCACTTTTCTCTAACTTCTAACTAATCAGAGGGCCTCTTTTTTTTCCATGAAGTGTCGGTGGACATTATTGCGCCAAATGTGGTTCTCAAATTGCAAAAGATTCCTACTCTTGGAAGGGGTAGGAGAAAGCAATTTTACGTCATATATGCCTGAAAAATGCGTCTAATTTGGTTCTAAAATTGCAAATGCTCCTTACACTGGGAGGGGGCTAGAACCCCCTCCCAGACCCACCCCCTGCTTGATCGCTCCACCCCATGCCAGTTTTTGCTCATTACGCCACTGCTCACTAGATATGCACTCCCGTCTCTCCGTTACATGCTTACCGTTCATGATGTCCATGCAACGCATCTGAAATCTCTTGATATAATATTATATAGGTATATTAAGATATGGTTATGAATACCGTCACGTGGTGCCAATATTGCTGTGGTCCACGATCCTGATGGCTTGAACATACCTTCCATTTCGAACCTTTACCGAACCTGTCATTGTCTGGCTTACAGTAGATCTAGGGTAAAAAAAGGCGATGATGTTGTAAATCACGCCCTTGACCGAAGACTAGAGAGGGAAAGGGGATGGTCACGACAAACCTCGTTCACTTTGGAAGCACATGAAATTCACTAAAAAATACCAGACTCTGTAAGCTGGAACCAGACAAAAACTGTGATTAAGAAATCAGTTCAAGATGTATGTAGAGAAAATTGGAAAAGAGTGATCGAACCTTTACTTGTACAGGGAGAATTCATGAAAGTTGTTCATATGGAAATACTGATGTAACCTGGAAGTCGATTATTTATAACTTACCTCAGAGCAGGGGCGTACGCAGGGGGGGGGGGGGGTTTGGGGGTTCAAACCCCCCCCCTTTGGTATTTTAATGTATGTAAACCCCCATAAAAAAAAACTAAAACCCCCCCCCCCCCCTTTCTTTCTTTTTTTTTTCTTTTTTTTTGGTTATTATAAAAAAAAAAAAAAAAAAAAGATTATCCCAACGGCTAACCTAAATAAAGAAAAATATCAAATTTTAAAATTTTAAGACCAAAAAAAAAAAAAAAAGTGTCCGCTTTCGCTCGCGGTACACTGTTATCGCACTGACACGACGAATCATGAATGAAAGTGAAAGCGAAAGTGAATGTCTGCGAAATAAGAAGGCAGCTCGCAACATACGTCACAATTTCGATACTATCGGTTATTTTTTGGCGATCGTTTCATGCCCATGTAACGCATTTGCATTTGGGGGGCGGCTGATTTTCGATAAAAAAGTCGATATATCTTCGTTATGTGATCATGGATTTTAATGAGACTTGTATCATTCTTCATGGTATTATTAGGTCTATATCGTCAGCTAAAAACAATCCTGGGGTGGACTTTCCCTTTAATAATTGTGAAAGAATGCTCGACCGATATACCTGGCGCCACAACAACATACTACGCATCATGCTCAAACACATTAAAAACACTTCAAACAATTCCACCAAAGTATATGCAGACATAGAAGGAGAAAGCATCAATGGGGGCACCATACCACCAAACATAATACGTACCCAACACAAACCAGACATCTGCCACATTGACAACAAAAATAAGGACATCATCATCATCGAACTCACAGTCGATCCCTTCGAAACAAACATTGACAAAGCACATCAACGAAAACAAGACAAATACGCAAGACTCACACATGACATAACATCAACAGGGTGGAAAAGCAAACTAATCTGTATTGAAATCGGTTCACGTGGACTCATAACCCACAGAATAAATACCGCCTAAAGGAAATCCTCAAAATCACTAACTCATGGTACCCGGAATCCAGGGACGAAATATTGAAGGCCGTTCTTTTTAGTTCTTATGTAATATTCCAGGGTAGACGTGAGCCAGCATGGCAATTTGATCAATACCTTTAATTTATCAATCTATATACATTAATTTTTCATCATTTCCTGTTTATCGATGAACTTGTAACCTTTCTGTACCAAAATGACAATATTTACCGTAATACGCAATTTATCTCGATTCAATTATACACTATTAATTTATGTATCATGTATGGGGATCTTTCCTTCCTCATCATAATGTTGCAATCTTCTTCTTTTACCCTGTCCTGTACTATACCACTTCTGTTTTCCTTTCCTTTTCTCATTTTCTCCTTTTGACATCTTCCTTTTCCCTTTCCCTCTATCCCGGTGCTCCTTGTTATCACATATATTATTACACTGTAACTTATGGTGGCCCTGTAACTTGTATTGTTATTGTTAATGTACTTTGCTATTGTATATATTGTTCATTTTAACCTGCCGCCTAACCTTTTCAGGAGCAACAAAAAAAAAGTTGGGCCCCCTCCCCTAAGAAATCCTGGATCCGCGCCTGCATGTAGGAATCTCAAGAATCATATTTCTTGCCTGACTGTAAATTTAGGAATTTGTCATTTTCCAACAAACGCATAAAAAAGTATAATTTACGTAAGGAAAAATCTCGGAAATTATGTCATTTCAGCATTATTTGTAATCCACCATTATGGAATTAGAAATAAACCACGTTTGAATTTGATTTTTCCCCCCCCCCCCTATCAGTAAGCCAGTATCTCCTCTTTTCCTTTTTTCTTTCCCTTTCCTTCCTTCTCTCTTATTTATTTATTTTTTTATTTTTTTTTTTTTTTTTTTTGGGGGGGGGTGGCAACAGCCTGGGAGGCAAGGCCCTTTTGGCCCCCGATCTCCTTCTTCCCCTTTTTCTTTTCTTCTTCCTCTTCTTTCTTTCCCTTTCTCTCCTCTTTCCCTTCTTTTCCTTTCTTCTCTCTCTTTCTTTTTTTTGCGGGGGGGGGGGGGCAAGGCCCGCTCGGCCCCCCTGGATCCGCGCCTGCATCTAGTTCATTCTTAATTGCTTCTCCTTTTATATTCCATGTTGTTCCATATCCCTCTATACTACATCAAACAACCAAATCACATTTAAATTGTCAACAGTCTCAACCTTCCATATATACTTTTACAATCGTTCTGTTATTCTATCACCCTTTCATTAGGTAATTCAAATATTCTCCGCCCCACTCTCCCTCTCTCTCTCTTTCTCTCTCTCTCTCTCTTTCTCTGGGTCTATTTTCTCTCCCACAACTACCCCTCTAGGATTTGGTTTAAATATTTTTTGAGGGGGAGGCTTGACTCTCTGTCCCCTCTCTATATGTCACTTGTTGTCTACTTGCCTCCGAGTTCCCTCTCTTTCTCTTCATTTCTACCCGTGTGCCTCTTTGTCTTCATTTCCCTTCTCCATCTATTCACCCTCTCTCTCTTTCTTTCTTCCTTTTCCTCTCTCCTTTAGTCGCCTTCATGCTCTCTCTTCTCTCTCTCTCTCTCTCTCTCCCACCCTCTCTCCCTCTCTCTCTCCCCCCCTCTCTCTTTCGCTCTCTCTCTTTCCTGGCTTCCTCTCTGCATGTCTCTCCTTTAGCCGCCTTCATTCTACATGTCCCCCATCTCTCATTCTCCCTTTTCTCTCTCTTTTACAATCTTTTTATGAGGTAATTCAATATGAAGGGATGGCCCTAACTAAACGAGATATCGATCTGCCCTCCGGGCTTGTGCTCATCCCGGGGTGCTCATATCGAGGGGAGGGGGTGGTTGTTGTTGTTGTTGTTGTTTTTATTTCCGAAATCAGATAAAAATATCATACATAGTAAAGAATACAAAGTAAAATATTTATACATGTACATAGACAAAAATCGGTGGATAGCCCAATTCAGCAGTGTTTAAAGAACACTACTGTTCTTCCTTGGGGTCCTTACACTACAATATTAACATAAAAGCGACATAAAGCAGGATAGAAACAAAACATAAATACAAGTTTTTAAATACCAAGGTAACAAAATATACAAAAATAATATCATACGCGTACACCCACACACACACACACACAGTTATGCAAAATCATTTGAGTTTAAGGAAGTGTGCTAAGAAAAAATATCAGTTATTATGGTATGGAAGGATCTTAATGTAGTTACATTTCGGATGTGTTCTGGTAGTTGGTTATACAGTGCGTCCCAGAAAAAACGAAACCGAGAAGTATCGATGTTTTATCATAACTTAATCACAACCATAACTAATGAATGATACATATTTGGAAAGCTTAGAGTCACTTCTTTCAGTTGATGCTACTCACGTGATGCATATTTCACGCATGAGTGATTAAAAGCAATTTGAAGGAAGGAAACCAAAAAGTAATTTGGCGGGCGGTATCTGATTTTCAAAGAAAAGTTCATATTTCTAGAAAATTAATTTTCTGCTCTTTCATATGATACCTCAATCAAGAGAAATGAGCCAGGAATAACAAAGTTCTGTTTGTTTAAAATAGCCCTTACATTTTCATAATTTTAAAAAACGAATTCGTTTTCACTTGGTGCCTGTCGTAGCAAAAAGCAGATTTGACAAAAGACTTAACTCCGTTTCGTTGACAATCAGCCATGCATGATGACTCTCGTATACGGCTGATTGTCAACGAAACGGAGTTAAGTCTTTTGTTAATTTCGTTTATTGATACGGCAGGCAGCCAGTGAAAACGAATTCGTTTAATAAAATTATGAAAAAAGGAAGCACTACTTTAAACAAACAGAACTTTGTCATTCCTCGCTCTTTTTTCCTGATTGAGGTGTCATATGAAAGGGCAAAAACTAAAATTTCTAGAAATGTGAATTTTTCTTCGAAATTCAGATACCGCCCGCCAAATGTCTTTTTGGTTTCCTTCCTTCAAATGGCTTTTAATCACTCATGCGTGAAATATGCATAACGTGAGTAGCATCAACTGAAAGAGGAGACTCTAAGCTTTCCAAATATGTATCATTCATTAATTATAGTTGTGATTAAGTTATGATAGAACATCGATACTTCTCGGTTTCGTTTTTTTCTGGGACGCACTGTATTGTGTCGCCCCCCTATAGAAGAATGTTCTTTTGCAATTATTTGAATTCGATTTAGGGAGATCTAGATTTCGGGATGAGCGAAATGAATAATTATACGTGCGATATTTGATATTATTTGACATATAAGACGGAGTGTAATTATTTAATATCTTAACAATCATAGTACATACATGCTTTTTGTAACGGCAGTCTAGAAAGTCCCAATTTAGAGTATCATGAACATGTTGATTGGATGTATGGGAATAAGGATTTACTTTCATTATCACACGGCCCGCCCTGTTTTGAAGCTTTTGTAAAAGTGAAAGGGACGATTTAGTTGCGGACTGCCAAACCATGTCTCCATAGTCGAAATGTGGAATAATTATGGATTTGTAAATTAGATTCAAATCAGATTCATTTATAATATGTCTTAATCTACCATGGAAGCCAATAAGTTTACTGATTTTCTGACACATTATATTTATATGAGCATCCCATTTTAATTCATTGTCTATATTGATACCGAGGTATTTTGTACTGTCAACCTTAACAATATTTGTATCTCTTATTTTTACATTAAGTATATTACACTTTGATAACTTATGACGGGTGCCAATGAGCATGGTAACAGTTTTTGTATAATTGATTAATAACTTATTGCGAGACATCCATTTATCAAGATATTCCATTTCATCATTTAAGACAGATTCAAAAACAGTGGGACATTTATGCGAAAAATAAATTACGGTATCATCTGCGTATAGATGTACGTGACAAAGATTGCAAATTTTAGGCAGATAATTTATAAATATCGTAAATAAAAGTGGGCCCAGTAGTGAACCCTGGGGCACACCATGAGTTAAAACTCTTTCATTTGACATAACATTATTAATCATGGTAACTATTCTTCTCTCAGACAGATAGCTCTCAAACCACTGTAACGACATTTCATCTAAACCGATAGAATACAGTTTATTTAAGAGCACCTGATGGTCAACCGTATCAAAAGCCTTATGTAGGTCTACGAAGACTGCCCCCGTGTACCTGCCTTCATCCATTGCCATTAACCAATCATCCGTAACTTTAACTAAAGCAGTGACAGTTGAATGGCGAGCCCTAAAACCAGACTGCACAGAATCAAGTATAGGCCTATTGTTTGCATGAAGATGGCTAACTAATTGGATTTGGATTATGCGTTCTATAGTACTTTAGAAATACAAGGAAGCAAGGATATAGGCCTATAATTGTCTGGATTAGATTTATCACCTTTTTTTTTAAGTGGAATTACTTTAGCTATTTTCCATCTTATTGGGACTTTACCATCAGTTATAGATTTATTAATCAAATTATTGGTTTAATTAAAATATCCACACACGACTTGAGTACCTGAACGGTTATAACGTCAACTCCGCATGATTTCTTATTTTTTAACTTATTAATCTCTCTCATTAGTCATCAGCTTCAGAAACAACAGATAATTTCAACTTATTTGGACAAGGTGCATCATTAATAGTTGAATGAAATTCATTTTCCCCAAAGTTACTTTCTCGATGTTTTTTCAACAACTCTGTTACAACATTAGCAAAATGATCGTTGAATCGAGATGCTTTATTAAACAGATCCGTACATGCGTGACTTGGAGAGACGTTATTTTTCGGCAAAAACGATTTCAGAACTTTCCATGTATCGTTCCGATTTGTACATTGCAATAACTTATTTGTATAGTGTTGCTTTTTCGCCTTTTTGATAGCATAATGTAACCCTATTTCTTAAACGTCTATATTCAGTCCATAGCTCATTACTTTGCTTAACAATAGCTTTCTTTTTAACTTTATCTCTCTCTTTCATCAAATTAAAATTGACTCATTTAACCAAGGATCGAGAGCATTGCTTCCTCATCCGTTTCGTTCTCAAAGGCATAATGATTGTTTATCACAGATAATATCATAGCTTCCCAATTCTTAGCGGAATCATCAATATCAACAACATTTTCAACGTCGCTCCAATTAATATTGTTTAAATCATTTCGAAAAGCATCCAAATCAACACCCTTAGACTTCCTAAAAGTTACAAGATTATGAGCATGAGTGAGTAAATTGGGTGATTTCCATATCAGGTAATTCATATAATGATTGCCCATATATACAAACATCAATAACACCTGATGCCTTTATCTTGTTTTGATCATTCGTCAACATGTGATCTATAAGTGTAGCTGTATCACTGAAGTCTCGATATCTGGTTATTCACTTATACGGAAAGATCGTAATCGAAATGGTGGGGGTGTGGCCATTTACATACATACATACATGGTGACATAATAGAGAGCCTATATAGTGACACATACCCCCCCCCCCCCTCTCTCTCTCTCTCTCTTTCTACTGTTTTTTTTTCTTCATAAACAGATACATTGACATATAGACTATGTCAAAGTAGGCCTATCTGTTTATAAAAAACCTAAACAGCAGAGATCAAGAGATCGAGAGGGGGCGGAGAGAGCCGAGAGAGAGAGAGAGAAGGGGGGGGTGAGGGCAGTCAGAGCACGGGCCCTTATGGTTCTCTATAGCTATGTCACCCGCCCCCCCCCCTCCTCCATCCCCTTGATATGCACAAGTCAATGACAGATCGATATCTCGTTTAGTTAGGGCCATCCCTTCATATTGAATTACCTGATACAAGATTGTAATTAATACATAAATGATATTTGCATCAAGATAAATAATATGAATACAAGTCTATTTGGTAATTAGGCCAATATCAATTATTCTTCAAATGTTATTCCGATTTCGTATAGTGTTCACATTCATTTTCTTCTGTACAAGGTCTTTTCAAAATAGACAAAACTCGATCAGAAGACCATCTTTTCCCTTCCTTTCGAGAGTATATGAATAGTACCAGTGGACCAGTGCCCATAATCTATTGCGTAACATGTGGAATCTCAGGAGAATAAGTAATTATTCATATCTCACCCAAATAAAGACATGAATGTGCCATTGACAAAATCATCACATCGCTTGTCGCATGGGAATAATCTTTTATTTACATCATGGAGATAAGAGAGATCTCCATGTTTACATCATCAAGCACAATGATACAACACTGCACTGCATGACACGCGCGCTGGACGTACTGATTGGAAAGCTATCCCAGGGAATCCCCTTTTGAGTCAACAACAACAACATCCATCATGTCCAGGCTAGGCGAGGGCAAGAGGACGTGTTGGCGCCTAATAGACGTACATGTACAATGACCATGATGACGACAATGACGATGTGCGACCATTCATCATTCTTTCGTCGTTGAAAACAGTATAGATCACCAACTTACTGTAGAACGAGAAGCTACAGTACAGGTCAGTACATTGAATTTAATCTATATTGCTTTCTAAACCAAAGTATATAGCCCCACTAGTACTAGTAGCCAGTTAGCATGACTTCGCTTCTTGCTGCGGCCTGCGGTCGGCTTATCAAAATGCAGTGCAGCGGGCCGGGACGCGTTATTTTTTTATGCGGCACAGATTGGGGCATGGCGCGTGTTAAACCTATGGGAAGTACGTTCTTTCCCTTCTGAATAGTGTCTGCACGTACGTGAGACTAGTCATGTTCGCTAGCGCATTAGCGCTGCGAAGAAGTTTGTACATCCATCGCGAACTATGTGTTTAGATAACATTCCTCTTCGTTTAAGTTAGTTAAGTTTTATTGACTAATTATTGTGATGTTCTCCTTATTGACGTGCTGCCTCCTCTTCAGATTTCCAATTTGATTTTAATTGTTGATGTAATGATTTTCCATGCGGCAGTGGATTACATGTAACACTATTAAAAACAGACCTCTACTACTTATACTGTCTAGTACGCACACGACCAGTATTAGTCTGTAAATCAAGACCCCTTTTAAAAAAAAGCCCCAATCTGTGCCGCATAAAAAAATAACGCGGCCGGGACGCGACTTTACGTTTTACACTGTAGTTCCGTCATTTTCACGATAAGTGAGTAAAACAGGGCTGCAGCAAAGACTAGTACTTCATGAACAGCGCGCCTGATCTGAACTTGCCAGGTTATTCTCGCATTCTTGACGTTATATTTCATTAATGGTTGATTTATGTCATAATCTGCCATGGAAGACATTACGCAAACAACGCTTCCTGATCCATTGCAGGAATGTTAATGAAAAATTTAAAATAAAAAAACGTTTTATCATACGTCTCACAGTAGATAGATGTAGACTAGTCCCACATGTGGATTTTTTTGTAGTGTAACTGTACTATAGTGTAAGACGATGAAAAAAAGAGAGAGAGAGAGAGAGAGAGATGGTGATGTTGGCTGCTGCTGATGATGATCAAGTTCAGGAAATAAATAATTGTGGCCGTTTGGGAGCCTATTTCAACCTTTGAATCAATTCGTAACTTCCCCACGCAGCTTGGATTACAGGCGCACGCACGCCACAACGCCCAGTTGTACATGTAGTCTTTGCTGCAGCCCGGTTTTACTCACTTATCGTGAAAATGACGGAACTACAGTGTAAAACGTAAGGATCGGTTAAGCGGTTTCCCTAGAATAGCTGCAGTAGCGCTTCACAGAGCACGGAGTGAACAGGTGAATGAGTGGTGTCCTATTTTTTCTTATTAAACTGCACTTGCCGAGCCCATTTTATTATTGTCTTTTTCTGAATTGAATGGAGTACTACTAGCGGCCTTACTATATGGCTACTGGTGTGCATATGCATGTGGACCACTACACCAGCTGACCAGGGTTTCCATTTAACATCCTATCCAAAGGATGGAGTGTTTTCCACTTAACATAGCCTGCGTCTATGAAACAAGGGCATGTTAACGCACAGCACGGTTTCTGTCATCCGTCTGGGTGGGATTAGAACCCAAGATCTTTGGTTCGACAGACAGACGCTTTACCGGCCAACGATCCCCTCCCTGAACGCGTCATATCTCATCATTCTCATGTCAAGGAGTTTTTCACACCACCTGAAATTCATGTAAAGTACATGTAAAGTACATCATATTCATAGAAAGTCTTGCATCATTGCATGACTATTTTTTTCCTTCAACTCCTAGATCCTGAATGGAAAGGGGGGGGGGGGGTTTATGTGAGTTTCAGATTTGTGTAATACTTAATTTAACCCCCTAATAAATCATTAAAATGTATGATAATACTGTATGGCTATCTATCGTCTAGCATGCGTTAATTAATCTGGCGTTGTGTGAATTAGGAAGTGACATTGCAATCGCCTAATTTTCATGGAAGCGCCCAGATTTCTGTTTTCTTTTTTAATGTCTGATTGTGGGACACATTTCACCTTTCACTTAATTTCTTTTATAATGAGCTTTCATAATTGACATGCATGTTTATTTTAATCAAGTTTTGTGCCAAGATTCAATTCTGAATGTCTGATTGTTGTCACATTTCACCTACCAGTATGTTCACTTTCTTTAGATAATGAGCTTTCATTTGACATGCATTGTTTATTTTAATCAATAACGACTTTAACAATTTCTCAGCCGTATTTGATTGCTTTCCTAGAGGTTATGATTGTAAACATACTTTATCAATCTTCAAATCATCAAATTATTATCTTGTGACCAATCTTACTTCATTTTTAAATATTTCAGGCCCCACTGTACTTCTACAACTTGTAGCTACTTACTCCCTCTCTCTAGAAAACAATGCCTAAGCGGTGACCATTGTTCCCCCATGATCCTCTTTTTCTTATGTTAATTGAAAGCTGAGTTGATGAGATAGCCACTTGTCAGTGAGCCCGCTGGGTGGTGTAGTCCCTCCACTCGAAACTAGTACAGATGGGCTTTAAACTCTAATATTTTTTGTACTTTTTCATCATTTCTAGGTCGTCATGATGTAACCCTCCAAAGCTCTTGAAAATGGGTTGATGATCATGGATCCTGACAAGGAGAGATCTCTGAACTACGTCAGGACTCGACAAACCTACTTTGATCTTTATCAGGAAAAGTTGGACAAACTTTCTCAAGATGTGAAAAGTAGAGAGACTAGGCCACAACTTTTTCTTATTTCTGGACTGCCAGGCATCGGTAAGGCCTCATTTGCTGTCGAGTTAGCAAAGAGACTTCAAAGAAATGATTCCACAACCACCATCAAGATTCACACTCCCGAAGGGGCTTCTCACCAAGATATTATTCAAGATATCGCAAGGAAGTTTTTAGAGATACAGAATTTGGATTTCACGGTGTCTTACTGTTTGCGAGAAGAATTCCTGGACAAGCTTGGACACAGAACATCAGAGACAGTGATACTCATTTTTGGTATCACCAATGCTGCAGAGGATGAGTTACCAAAGATTCTAAGTGTGGCGGAAAATCTGGTGAACTGTCCCAATGTCACTGTTTTAATGACCAGTGGAGAGGATTGCGTATTTTCAAGACTTGGTCCCAAGTTCTTACTGTATGTCTTGCAGCCACCCAGTGAAGCAGAAGCAAGGAGATACCTGGAATCGTTTGCACCACACTTGCCCATTGAGAATTATCTAGAACCCTTTGCACCGGTGCTGCCCTTCAGGATACTTGACATTCTGAAGAAGTGTGGACGACTTCCTAATCTAGTGGCCCAAGTTGGTGACAAGCTCAAGGACAACGTTCCAATTTCTACCATTTGGGATTCAGTGAAGGAGAACGCTCTATTTGGACAATTTGGAGATGTTGTAGTTCGAAAGGTGAGGACTGATGCTGACAGAAAGGCCTTGAAGGCTCTGGCTGTAGTGGACGGCCCTTTTGATGAGAAGGCATTCTGTGCAATTACTGGGAAGGATGCATCGCAATGTGGTCTCGCAGCCCGCAGCATTCGTCCTTTCCTCTCAAGCCACCTCTTTGCAACAGCCGATACTGGAAGTGGAAGGTTGTTCTGCATGAACGAGCTGATGAAGTATACGTTGAATCAGAAATGGGGATGCCTTGGTGGATCGGTGCAGAGTCGCAATCGCTTCTGCTTATTCTATGGACAACTCTTACAGCGGATGACACCGCTCATGCACAGCTATCAACCTGACAACCTACCATTGTACCAGGCAGATTTTGTCAATCTGCAGAAACTGCTTGAAATGGCCACATTTGCCACCTCTGAAGACTTCATGTACGAGTTGATCATGGACATCGCCCACAACTCTCAGGAGATCATCTACGATTTTCTTCAGAAGAAAGAAGTGATGCCTTTCTACGTGAGTTGCGTCAGAGCAGCTAGACAGAGAAGTGATGAACGTCGGCTAGCTTACGTGCTCATTGCTTTGTCACATGCTGTTATGATGCTTCACAATGACTTTGACCAAGTAGAGGGATACCTTTCAGAGGCACAGGAAATCTTAGAGATGATTGGTGAGATGGATACCCTTGACACCGTCAGACTTCATTTGGAAAAGGGATGGTACAATTATAAATGTGCCAAGCATCGGGAGGCATTGAGGTAGGTGTGAAAGTATGAAGCTACACTTTTTGATATTGCACATCGTTTATAGAAGAGATTAATTATAATAAACTGTGCTGTTGTTATTCTTTTATTTGCATACAGTACATGTATGTCCCATGACTCTCATTTTTTTTCAGGTTCCCAGTTTCATTTGTTCAATCTTGCAAATTTCATTTGGCCATTATGAAAGCAAAGATATTTGAAAAGAAATATCAATCTGGACAAGATAGGGACGAGAAATGTGTTATTAAATTTGAAAACTTTTGTTATTTAGTTCTAATTTATTACATCATATTTGTCTGAGGCCAAATAACAAAAATGAAGTGTTTCTCGTCCCCGCCTGTCTCCTTTTTTTTATTATTTTTTTTTTTAAGCTAAAAAAAGAAAAGAAGCCTGTTATATACATTTTGTTTGAATAGCTTCTAAACTAATACAAATAATTTTAACGGTCTAATCATGGATTCAAAACTGAAACATGTAAACCGACAACCCGGATGTCATGAAGACTTGTCTGCTTCCTTCCTGATTAATTTCATTATTCAAATGAGAATGTAAATTACTTGTTAAGATGTACCTAATTGTGCTTGATAGCCTTGATTGCACGTTTGGTAGGATTTTAACACGTTTTTTTTGCAGAATAGTTTACAAAGTGAAAATCATTTTCCTGGAAAACTTGAAGTACTTTTGAATGCTAGGGGAAGTACACAATTCCATTCTCTTTGGTAGAATGATAGATACTGTATAGCTTTTTTGATTTGCAATATATTGTTCTTCTTTATGAATACTAAGTAAAAAGTATCCTTTTGATTAAAACAATCAATGTTTGGCTTGTTTTTCCTTGTTTATGCACAGGTAAATACATTGATTTGCTATTACTAGAATATAGTTAATTAGGATATTGGTTGATTATTTGATTTGAATTATTCCCAGCTCTTACAAGGAAGCAAGAAGGATTCTGCTTCACATCATTACTGGCGAGGCGGGAAACAAAGGCCTTCCGGACCCTAAGTTCCTCTTGGAAAAAGCAAAGACGATGGATAAAGGAAGCCTCCACCTGTGGGTATTATCCTCTGTCAACAGCAACATTGCCACCATCTATACATGTATTTGTAAGTGAGCAGTATAGCTGGAGACCCGGGGGGTGTTTCACAAAGATCCTAAGTTGAACTTATCTCAAATTTGGACTTAACTATTATGGAAAGCCGTTAGCATCCATGAAAATATTTTGTAAAAGTAATTTTCAAAGGGCATAAAATGTTGATTCAAATCATTCATATTTTCTATTATCAAGGAGATTTCATGTTCTTGATTTGGAATTTATAAAAAGTTTAAAATACTTGAATTTTCGCTTTTGAATATATATTTTTGTAAGGCTACAAATGGCTCTCCATAATTTTTAAGTCCAACTTAGAGTTTAGTTCAACTTAGGATCTTTGTGAAACGCACCCCAGGGACCCGTTTCACAAAGCCTTTTTTCAATGACAAATGACAAAAATCAGTTACAAATCTGCTGATATTGATAACTAATCAGAAGCAAGGATTTCAGTAGCTTATAACAAAAACTGTCATTTGTCACTCACTGATGTCCATTTTTGTGAAACGGGGCCCTGGAGTGCCCATGTCTGCGGAGTGCCATTGTCTGGGCATATACAGTCAGACCGCAGCGCGCGCGTTAATGAGGCTGAAAGCCGATTTTTACTCAGCGTCTCTTTGGTTATCTCGTGCATTCACGTGTGCTGAAATTCACGAGATTTTCCGTGAGATTTGTAAGGGTGTACAAACAGCTGCTTTTGTGGTCGATAACTTTAGTCAACATGGCAGCACGCAACGGTAATTACTCTAGAGATCTTCAACTTCAGTTTGATATGAAACTTGCCATATTTCACAATTTTGAAACAATCTTTTTTCACCACTTTTATGGTCGTTATTTTTGTAACATTTCAACAGCTATTTTGTACCCGGAATTTCGCTTTTGGTTCCTGACTTTGGTACATAATTAATTTGTTTACTTTGAGATTCGTTGGAAAGATGAAAAGTCACTGATCAAAATAATTTCAAAACCTAATTGACGCAAAATCATGTTTTCTTTATAATCATAATTAAGACCCTAAAAACCCGGAAATTACCAATTTGTTCTTTCTATGATGGCGCGAAATTGTGTGATTTCATACTCGTGCACGCTCGCCGTCTGAGCAATGACAATGTATAACTGATTATTAAACTCCAGGAAGGTCCGCCGCGCCACAAACTGGTCGAAAAAAATAAGAAAAATGATTAAAAAAGAAATATTGTAGAAAATAATTATCAGAAGGGCAATTACCGTATTTGATCCAGGGTCCTTAGATCGTTGCCATGACTGCTTAAGCGCACGGGCATTACAGGCGCACGCCACAAAACAAGGTTACAAAAATTTGGTTTTCAGAATGTTAATAAACCAAAGCGGAACATACAACTGTATATGACGTAGTTGACGTAGTTGACCAATCAGAACGCTGTATTATCACATCGGCAAAGTTGACTACTTTTTTTAATTATTCATAAACATGAGCGTGATTTTTTTTGGTTCCTGACTTTGGTACAGCGTAAAATAAAATAATTTTGATATCATTGTAAAGAAAAATATTTATGCCTTATGCTGATTATAACATCTTCTTGACGCAAGAATGATTTCTATGTGAAAATCAGCCCTACTCTTTAGATAGATTTATCGTCGAAAAACCCCATTTTCAAGGCGAAATATCTGTTTCCAAAATATATCTAACATGATTGTCATATAAGTATATAGAGAGTGCAACTTCTTATCTTTAAAATAAGACCCATTTCATGAGAAATGAACAAGTATAAAGGCCAAAACTGCCGATCGGGAAGACTGTCTGCACTACTCATTACGTATGCAAGACACGTAAATTCTTGCATACGTGCTGAGTAAAATAGAGGGTTTTCGCACCGGCTGCGGTCTGACTGTATATGTGGGTGTAATTGGGCAATTCAATAAAACATGCAACCAAAACAAAATCTCAATCTCATTTAAAATACAGCACCACACATTCATTCAAAATACAAGTACAAATTGTGAGAAAATATGTGTATTATAAAATAATGACTTCATTATAAATGCCACAAGTTATCATCATCATCATCATCGTTAGTGTTATCATCATCATCATAATCATCTCATCATCATCAACATCATCATCATCAACCTCCTCCTTCTTCTCCTCCCCCTCTTCCTCCTCCTCCTCCTCCTCCTCCTCCCCTCCTCCCCCTCCTCCTCCTTCTCCTCTCATCATTGTTATCATCAGCGTGTTGATCAAATATTCTTTTATGATTGTCTTGTTCTAGGTAACTTTGAGGCTGCTATCAGCCACTTCAAGCAGAACCTTCAGCTTCAGAACACATTGTGGACTGAGCGACACCCACACTCGGCATTGACCAATCATAAGCTAGGGCTTACATACCTGCTGAGCAAAGACTTTGCTAATGCTCTGAAGTAAGTGACATTACCCCCCCCCCCCCCCCCCCAAACACTAACCCCGCCCTTACAACTAGATCCCAAAAAAACTACCCCCTTTGGATAATCACCCTCTGGATACACCCCATGACATATAGCCCCATTAGACAAAAGAAAATACTCCCCCCCCCCCCCCACCAAGTTGTGCAACCCCTTGTCAATACCGGTACTCTCCCTTTTGTGTGAGTAGTCGTTTGAAGCGGGAGGGAGAGATTAATGTAGTTCTTAGTTTGAAACGTGCTCTGAGAAAAAGTTACCAAATCATTTTCTGTCATATGAAAGAAACTAATATGCATGTGAACCACCTAAAAATATGAATCTCTTACAGAGATAACACTATAAAGGTAAATGATTTTGGTCATTTATCCATTGTATCCTCATGTTCCATTCAGTTCTGCATTGAAAAAATTGTTAAATAGTGGACATTTTTTAATTTATGTAAAAGAGAAGGAAATATAACGATCTTGTTTTGATGGATTTCTCCATTCCATATTTTTGGGGGCGTTAGGTACGGTACCAAGGGACTCAGCCTGAGGATGTTTCTGATAAAAGGTGCCTCACACACTACCATACAGTCTCTGAGCATGGTTGCCATGGCAATACTAGATCACAACGGAGATTGGCAGCGTAGCTTGAGATTACTCCAGGAAGCCGTAGAGATGAGGGAGGAGCTTGGACCGACACACCCGGACATGGCGCTGCTCCACCACAGCATGGGTAACGTCTATCGCTTCTGCAGTAACCACAGGGAGGCCCAGAGGCACTACCAAAAGGCTGTTGACATGCGTCTGGCGGCTTACGGCATCGGACCAAACTTCTGCACCGTGGAATCGATGGATGCCTTGGCTGATACGTGCTTTGAGGTTGGTGAGGCAGAGGAGGCTCTGGAAGTGCACCAGAAGTGCTTGAAGATGTGCTTGCAGCATCTGTCGGAGGAAGCTGAAGGGCACCTAGATCAAGGTGCACGTGGGATAGATCTGGTGAGGACAACCTGTAAGAAAGTCGGCCTCATCTATGAAGCAAGGCATGATGTGAACCAAGCTGAAATCTGGAAGAATGCATCCAAATCTGAAAGGCCTCTCTTGAAGATTCCACAGGAATATTTCCCACCTTGAATGTGGCTGTTTATTTCTCAAAGAGAAGGTTGAGTTCTGGGAATAGGTACAAAATTATTTGTGAGCGTTATCATTGTTTTATGCAAGTGTGGAAGAACATCAGATAACAAATGTTCCCTGAAAAGCATGGCTCTTCAAATGCCTTAATATTCTAAATATTCTAAATATGGCATGTAACATAAAAATTGGGACTGATTTTTTTGCCACATGTTCGTGTAGTCCCATATACATCTTTCTGTGTACAGTGCTTGTAACTTTACCAAGACTGGGCCAATTTTGTTATCATTTTGATGATTCCAGAACCTTGCAATACACATAAATACTTATACTTATAATGCAATCGCTTGACCAGAACTCAACCTTCTCTTTAAATGTGTTATTTCTTAAACATGTTATTTATTTTTGTTTATCCTTTCTCGGGACATAATGGTATTCTGTGCACCTCTATACCTTTACAAAGCTATTCATGTTTTCTTCACTTTTGTAATGCATTCTTCTATTTGTGTGTTTATCTTGTATTACCGGTATGCATTAAAGCATGCAAAGGTCATGGATTCAAGCCCTGGAGGGGCACTAATGTCCTTTAGCAAGACGTTAATCTACATTTGCCACTCTCCACCCAGGTAGTAGATGGGTACCTGTAGGAAAGACTTCCTTGAATGCTGTGAGCACCAAATCTGTAGCCTAGCTACAATCAGGCTAATTAACGGAATGCCTTGAGCACCTTGAAGCTGTAAAAACTATGCAACGCCATTATTATTATTATTAATTTTTGTTATCCTTCCATTCCTCTCCTATCTAAGCACATTTAAAGCATCAAGTTATGTTTATCATTGAATTTAAATTCCATTGTGCTACTCTATTTTTCCCTTTGTGCTGTTTTTTCATAACCCGTCCATTCGTTTCTTCTATGATCATGTCATTGATAATTACTCGCTGAAGAGCAGTACAAACGTGCTTCTGCTTTTATATATCCTGTACTAAGTGAGGTTCCTCTCTTTGCTGTAAGTTCAAGACCCTCTTGCATAAAGAGTCGCGTTTAAACGCAACTCTGAAAATCAAACGGCAGTCCTGAAAATCAAACGCAATTAACTAGAGTTGCGTTTGATTTCAAATGCATCTTTCAAGCGTAACTGTTCCAGATCAAGCGCAACTTTTCCAGATCAAACGCAACTTTATTATAGATATATGAATATGACCAAACACAAAGTTGCGCTTGATTTCAATCATAACTCTCTTAATGCAATATGAGTTGCGATCAATTGCAACTTGACTTTTATATAATACTCTCAATCCCTTACACTGAATTCAGGGACCACCTGTCTGTAACAGGCAATGGGTTTCAATACCACGAATGTGAACTTTAATTCATATCCTGATAAACATACAGGAATGCCAATTAATTGTTTTATATCCGAAACCATTAAATGTTGGCCTACCAGCTTTGACAATAGGCATTAATCAAGTAGTGTGTGTAGTAGACTGTAGACTGATAAATGACCAATTTCCAGTCTAAGTGGCAATAAAACTAGTCTCATATCTATTACTTGTACATGTATGTGTAAAGTACTAAATTAGCACTGTATATTAATGAGAATCCTAAGATGAAAGCCAGGGTTAACGTCAAAAACCTTCCCTTTATAAAAGCACTTTGCACCAGGAAGCATGATGGCTCAGTGGTCATGTAACCGAGAGGTCCCTGGTTTGAAACGAAGGCAATGTGCTCATGCCCTTTGGTAAGGCATTAGTCCTCATTACCAAAAAGTCCCTCGGATAGTACTTCAAGCTGTTGGCCCAACCATCAAACAAATAAGGGATCTCTTTGGAGAGGTTAATATAAAAGAGAAGTACAGGTATAACAACCCCTCTGTTCAACCTTTGCCTGCAAAACCCAGGTGGTGTAATATTTCACTGTAAAGAATGTATGAAGTGGTTGACTGAAACTTGAAAAATGTTTAAAAAATTATTGAAAATGGTTAGGATAATCTTTTGGGTACAGTTCCATGGTAATTTTTTTAACTGATATTTTACCCTGTTGACTGCTTAATGCTTTCATGTCCATAGGTTTAATAAAGGGATGACTCGGTTACCGTAGTCAATGGGTCATTATAAGGAATGAGGTAAACACACAAATGGCAGGGTAGGTCTATATGTTACTGATATGTTATTATATTCTATATGTCTTGTTTTTCTGTTGTACTTTAATTAAAACTCTATTCGTCTCTGTATTCAAATATGCTATGTTTTTTTTCAGAGGCTCATATCTTTATTAAGTAAATGATATTTGTTAATTCTGTTTATAACAAGTAGGAGAAATAGAATACAAATGTATATTTATAGATTTGGTAATGAAGACATGGTACGTATTTATACTTCAGAAAATAATACACTTTCACCAGTAATTCATACAGAATTACAGATGGAAAAACCTTGTGGAAATCGGTGCTCTTCTTAAAAAGTTAATTTATCAGTATTTACCTGTGGGCCCCATCATATAAAGAATTGCAGTAAACTTAAAGAGTCATAAGTCCTCCTGCGATTTAATGTGAAGCTATCATTGGCTCTTTCATAATTGGCAACAGATACCGAGCTCAACTGCTAAAGTTGAAAGGTAAATTGTGTGATTGTTTCACATCATTGACAGCTCTAGAAGACTGGACCCAGATGTGTACATAACTTGACTGTTCAAATTGGAGTTAATGGTTGGCTGAAATGTTTTTCATACATTTATCTTGTAATATATACTATTTACATCATGGAGGGTAATCATTATATTGCCTTTTATTGTGTGTTTTGCATAAGCTTTTGAAGTATTTATATACACCCATGTTGTCATGGTATATCATGGTATTGGTTTTTATTGTGTGCCGTGCATAATTTTATAATACATTTGTATGTACTTTTTATCGTGATGAGTTGTCAGTAATTTTGTATTTTTTAAAAATAATTATGTATTGTGTGCTTTGCATATATGCTTGTAAAACATTTACGTACCGGTTAACTGCTTATGGTGAAATGTTTTCAGTCACTTTGTTTCTATCGTGTGCTCTTTTGTATATAAAAAAAAATCTTATGTGGTGAAATGCTTTCATTTACTTTGTTTTTATTGTGTGCTCTTTTGTAAAAGAAAAAACATTATTTAATGATGTATGGTGAAATTCTTTCATTTACTTTGTTTTTATTGTGTGCTCTTTTGTAAAAGAAAGAACATTATTTAATGATGTATGGTGAAATTCTTTCATTTACTTTGTTTTTATTGATTGCTCTTTTGTACAAAAACATAATTTAATTATATATGGTGAAATTCTTTCATTTACTTTGTTTCTATTGTGTGCTCTTTTGTACAAAAACGTTATTTAATATGGTGAAATGCTTTCATTTACTTTGTTTTTATTGAGTGCTCGTTTGTACAAAAACATTATTTAATTATATATGGTGAAATGCTTTCATTTACTTTGGTTCTATTGTGTGCTCTTTTGTCCAATTATTATCATTTTTTATAAATCATGCATATTATGCTGCTAGTATTGTGACAGGTTACAATTAATTTCATAAGCTTGTAATTTGTCAAACGTTGGTGTATACTCTACTAAACTACTTATGGGGACAGGTTACTTTTAAATTAGTTTCTATCATGCAATTGCAAGTATGTCCAACTTAAAAATATTTTACATACTACTGCTTATATTAATTGTAACAGATTATTGTTAAATTGGTTTCAATTGGGAGCTATTATAAGCTTGTAAAACATTTATTATACTTTTATATACATTGTATATATATATATATATGATTGATAATAGGTTATCAATGAAATTGATTTGTGTTGTGTGCTGTACATACTAGCTTCAAGAATGTAGAATAATCTGTGATATTTTGCCCTTCTACAGTAATATGGTATTTTACAGCTGAAATAAGTATTTATGTGCGAGTTGTCAAATTTGTATGTATACTTATTCTTTTTCTGTGATTTTTCAAAGAGCAACAGCGATGATGTAAATAGTGAGAATACATTTGATATGTTTATCTATATAGTAAGTCTTCTTTATATACTATTATAACCACGCATCAGTGTGATTAAATATAGACTGTATACCAATGTGTGTGTGTTCGGGTTTTACAGACGTGTATCAATCAGATATGATTATTTACGTCTGGGGATCGATCGACCTTTAAACGTCACCATCCAAAAGACTTGACTCAGTTTTGAACCTGCATTCTCGGCTGAATCAGTTTGTAACTTCCATTGTTAGCTGGATTACAGGCGTTTAAATACTCTAAAAATTACACAAGGCTTGTATGTTTAATCACAATTTTAATTTATTCATGCAAAATTACATAAGTTGACAGGACTGGCATAGCTCATTAAAAATGGATGGGATTACATATACAGTCTTATTTGAAATCCAACCTATTGATTGCAATTTAGGAATATTGATTAAAGGAAAGTCTGCAAGCAAAGACTCTAATTTGACACCTTAAAGGTATTACAAAGTTTTGGTATGGGGTCATGAATTTGGTTCAAATTAACATATTGGAAGCATATGCGTTCGTACAATATACATTGATCGTTGTCGCGGTTGAAATCGAGTCTGAAGTTATGAAATTATAAATAATAAACTCTTTATGTTGTATAGCTCCCTCTCAAGGTCAAGATATTAATTTAGCTATGAAACAATGTTTCTTGACTGAAATCGACCGATTAGCTATTCCCGTTTGAAAATTATATATCCCAACTACATATTCTGAGATTTTCATGGTCGCAGCTACGATTGTACTGCCATAGGCGCTATTTGAAATTTATCAAAATTTACCGGGAGCACCGGTAAATGTTTATATTCAATTTTTCTCTAAAAAAAGAAGTGTTTTAGGGGCTACTTTTTTTAGTACTTATAATACATCCACAGGGGCATCCAAATATCTCAAAATTGTAAAGATTCACTATCCACCCAATTTTCAAAATTTCCCAAAACTTTGTATTACCTTTAATTACCACAAATCCTATAGCCTTGAGCGGAGCCTAGCTCTTTCAGCCTAGTCTCATAGTGCAGACTTTGTAACACACAGTGAATGGCAAGGATTTGTGCCTTCATACTGCAGTTTTACTATGAAAGTAATATAAATATGTTTGTGTTCGCATTTCTTGGAAAAAATAATATTTGAATAAGTTAAGTGTGCTTGCTATTTTATTTACAGGGTGACTTTACATTCATAAGAGGCATTAGTTTGGGGCCCTTGGGAAGATATTTTGTGACTTTTTGTATGAAATCTGTTTAAGGTTACATAGAGCTCTAAAAGACTTCCGAATTCTTTTTTGTTGGTGCTATGATTTTATGTATAAAAAATGCAAGGTGCATCAAAACCGAAAGTGTTCATCCCGAGTTTTATGGATAAATTGTAGTGTGGTTAGTACTTTGTTGCTCATTTTGGTTCAATTGATAATACAGACTAAACTCTAGTTACATTTTATCTTATGATGTTAAAGCTTAAGCTGCATTTACACTCACATTCTGGTGTTTCGGGCATAGTTTCTTATGGGTTTTTTGGGCTGTGTTAATTGGCCTATAGATGATTTATTTGTAGACTGATATCATTACTATCTGCTGTTCTTGACATGTCTCTGTCTCTCCTTCAGATATATGTGTAGATCTATCTCTGGAGTATTTAAATTCTGTTTGGTCTCTGGTCGGAAGGGCAGAGTAAAGAATTGCTCTCTCTTTATTATATCTCTCTTAGCCAGTTCTTGAGCATTGGATTGCTGAAATATGTTTACGAGCACAATGTTTCCCCCAAGGGTTGATTGATTTGTTTAATTTCTCTTACCTTTATAACCCCAATAAAATCCCGAAGCATTCTATAACGGGGGTCACAACCAACATTGTACAAACCTTTATTTTAGACCCTAGCGGTAGGGTAGGGCAACAGTAATTATTAATTTATTGACCTTGAACTTTACAGTTTTAACTTTATAGTTTTATTTTTGTTATAAGTATTAAAACTTGAATTAAACCTTGAATAAAATGTACCTTAACAATTCAAATAGATTGTTCATAGTTTGTTTGTTTTATTGTTTGTATGTATTGCTTGTCTGGAATGGAATTGATAACACCATTAAAGAAAATGGCCATGAAAATGACAACCTCTCCCTTAAAGCCCCACTATCCCACTTGTAGCTACTTGCTCCCTCTATATAGAATACTTCCCCAATCGGTGCCTGTTGATCCCCCATGATCCTCTTTTTCTTATGTTAGTTGAGAGCTGAGTTAATGAGATAGCCACCTGTCAGTGACCTCGCTGTGTGGTCTAATCCCTTCTGGCCCAATAATATTGACGGTCTTTAATTCCTCTGCCTGTTTGACTTCAGAGTGAAACCAATGTAGTAAAGTAGTTCAACTTGAAAAGGTAGCTCAAGCTAGAGAGAAATCTTTATACCAATTTGCTGTAAAAGAAAACGGGACGAAAACAAAAGAAAAGCACATTTTTGGGAATTTCGGACAAACAATAATAAATTTGTCACAGTGAATTTGATATGGTTATTTCAAAGAGGCTGAATCGGTGATATCACTGAGATACATGCCGAAAATTCTTCATCATTTTTTCCAACACAAACAATTACTAAAATGCCATTTATTTTTTCTCAAAATGCATTGCCATTGCTCAGGAGGATCTTTTCATGTTGGAGCTTTAGAGCAAGCAAGATATCTTTGGAGTATAGTGCTCACAAGGAGAAAAATAATATTAATGATATTTATGACAAACAGGAGAGTTGACGGCATATGTCACAATTCGCTGACCAAATTGCAAATTTTAGATGTGCACGATTTTAGTGGTCTCAAATTTTGCATTTCTTACGTCATGGAATTCCCCCTTACGGATGGGAAGGGGATTCCCCGTTTTTTCAAAAATGGCCTTTTTACAACCCGTTACAAAAATTACATATGTATATAATTATTATATGTGATATCAAAAAAGTATCTTATACCTTGCAAACTCTACTGCTTTCAAGTAAAAGATATATAAAAATGATTCTTAAGGATTCGAGGATAATTAATATTTCAATTTATCAGTTAATACCTCATCAAATATAATTTATTCTTGTTACAGACTGCGTTAAGAATAGCAACGACACGTCTCGCATCGCAAAAGAAATAACCACAAGCGAGCGTCATGCGTCACGCATTGAAATGTGTGCTGCATTATACTTCGACAACACAAACAACAACTCGCTCGAATGCCACGAGTTCTTCTGCTATTCTACTCATTAAAACTGCTTGTTTTGACTCATTTAGGACTGAAATAAAGTGAGATCTGTGTTAGCATATCACAGGGTATGAAGAAGGACCACGACTTAGCACCATAGGCATATCTTCTCTTCGGTCTAGAAATGATTGAAATGTCTGGCTTCTTTTACTTGCACGCATCACGCACTCACACACTACCACTATTACTCCACCCTGGACAGCTGTCAACGTAGCTTTTTGGGTGCAACAAATTCAAGATTCAAGATTCAAGATTCCTTGAAGAAGAGTGTGCAGAGCTCAGCGAATAAAAACTCGACATCGATCCAGATCCAGGCCACTTGACTTGCATATAAATAATATTCATTGCATCATCTCTGTCTCAAGTGTGCTGTTTTTGATTCCTGGATGGATGAAACTGAAACTAACTTGTCGAGGGCTATCTAGACTGCAGTAAAAACCTTCTAGATTATGGTAATTCGTCTAATTATATCTTTTATCTTTTTAAACAAAACATTATTCACTAGGCTTAGTAAAGTTAATAGTTAGACGGAAATAATCGCCTGGTATATGGGGAATACCGGTACCCCAGTTTCACGGTTACAAGAGTATGCTGCGACATATAGGCACCATTTTAGATTTGCGAGTAAATATTTGAGTATCTTTCATTTATGCAGCATGCAAGGCGCATGTGTCGATATGATGTGAGTGCGCATGGCAGGTAGCGACGTAACAATTCATGCCCATAGGAAAGAAATGAGCCTGCCGCATACTCCTGCAGCAGACTTGCCGCAGATCTGCAGCAGACCTGCCGCAGACAGTCATCTTTTTCACATGCAAATTAGTTTTGCCGCATACTCTTTCAGTATGATGAAGAGTCTGCGGCAGGTCTGCCGCAGACTTGCCGCATACTCTTTCAGTACGATGAAGAGTCTGCGGCAGGTCTGCCGCAGACTTGCTGCAGACTTGCCGCATACTCTTTCAGTATGATGAAGAGACTGCCGCAGACTTGCTGCAGACCTGCCGCATACTCTTTCAGTATGATGAAGAGTCTGCTGCAGACCTGCCGCAGACTCTTCATCATGAATATTCATATCTATAGACCTGCTGCAGACCTGCCGCATACTCTTTCATATCCAGTACGTGGCAATAAAGTATGCATGTAGAAGAACCAGTGATAAACTGATTAATACTTCATAATCGATATTGGCAATATCGATATTACCAATTAGGTAATACCAATATATATCGATATTACCAATTAGGTATATTCTATTCTCAATTGTATTAACTTCATCACATAGATCATTTGAAGTGTATTCAAGAGTAACATTTAGAGTGACACAGGCTCGTACACATATATATACTAAATATGTATATTGTTTCTTGGTTAGTAATCAATATATCTATTGCTAAAACGTGAATGTCATTGTAACATGATCAGACAAAATAATCTATTGGTTAATAATGGCAAAAGGAAAATAGAAATCACAAAAATGATGTGCATTGTCTTAATTTGCTTAACAAATCATGATAAATGTATTTTTCTGTCACACGTGTAAAGTAATAATGAATATGCATGAGATGATTGGTTTCAATTGGCCCTATTAGACTTTAATGGGATTTCAATTGGACCAATCTGCCCCATTAGACTTTAAAAGGTTTTCAATTGGTTTCAATTGGACCAATTGAAGTCCAACTTCAGGCCAATTGGGGTCCCATTAAAGTCTAATGGGGCATAGGCCAATGGGGCCAATTGGTCCAATAGGGACAATCTGGACCAATTGAAACCATCTGAAGTCCTATTAAAGTCCCTTGAAACCTGTTAAAACCTATTGAGACCAATTGAAACCAATTGAAAATTCAATTGGTGTTCAATTGGTTTCAATTGAATTTTCGTCTTGGGTAGTTAAAACAAAAAAGTGAGTGAGTGGGGCTGAAGATAAGATCACATATGGCACAACAAAAAAGTTTGAAACAGTCCGTTAATTCCTCAGTCTCCTCTTATGTAATAAATTCCTCTCATGGTACCAGTTGAACTTGAAGCAAATTGTTTGGTTTGACAGAAGCTAAAAAGACAATTAACAGTGCTAATTAACACAGGAATTTACAAGATCATGGGCTCAGCCTGCAACCTCATATGGTACTGCATGTCCTACAAAATGGCCGCCTATAGCCTTGCTTCAGACTGTATAATTTCCCACTTTTCTGTGGCAGACCTGCCGCAGACTGTTCCTGTGGCGTACTGGTATGCGGCAAGTCTGGAGCAAAGTTTCGCCCTGCCGCAGATCTGCCGCAGACTGTTCCTGTGGCATACTAGTATGCGGCAAGTCTGGAGCAAAGTTTCGCCCTGCCGCAGATCTGCCGCAGACTGTTCCTGTGGCATACTAGTATGCGGCAAGTCTGGAGCAAAGTTTCATCCTGCTGCAGATCTGCCGCAGACTATTCCTGTGGCATACTAGTATGCGGCAAGTCTGCAGCAAAATTTCATCCTGCTGCAGATCTGCCGCAGACTGTTCCTGTGGCATACTAGTATGCGGCAAGTCTGCAGCAAAATTTCATCCTGCTGCAGATCTGCCGCAGACTGTTCCTGTGGCATACTAGTATGCGGCAAGTCTGCAGCAAAATTTCATCCTGCTGCAGATCTGCCGCAGACTGTTCCTGTGGCATACTAGTATGCGGCAAGTCTGGAGCAAAGTTTCATCCTGCCGCAGATCTGCCGCAGACTGTTCCTGTGGCATACTAGTATGCGGCAAGTCTGCAGCAAATTTTCATCCTGCCGCAGATCTGCCGCAGACTGTTCCTGTGGCATACTGGTATGCGGCAAGTCTGCAGCAAAATTTCTTTCTGCCGCATACTTCGGCATACTCTTTGCCGCAGACTTTTAGTCTGCGGCAGGTCTGCGGCATACTTTTCACTTTCCTATGGGTGCTCTTCTGAAAATATTGATGACGCAATGTTTACTCGCTAATTAAAAGGCGGCATTAACCGCGAAGGGTGTCAATGAAATTTGTCATCCTACCCCATACGTAGACGGTAACTCTCGCCACACACACGTGGGGGGGGGAGAGGAAGATTAACTAGCCGATTTTGGGCTTAATCTGGCCAAATACTTTGAGAAAAAAAAATCATGAAAAGGAAAAGATAAAAAATCTAATTTTCATTTACTATAGTAGTATAGATCACATGTAAAACTCATTGTAAAAAATGTAAAGCTTACAAATATAATTATGAGGAATTACAACTAAAAATCTGTCGGTTTTCTTGAAACTATTACTCTTTTCACACTGGTTTTGCTTAGCCCCGTACTATCCTTAACCCCGGACTAACTTTTTTGGCTTTTCACACGCTATTTTTAGCCCCGTATTAGCGCAGGGACGGATCAAGGGGGGCACAGGGGGCACGTGCCTCCCACCCCCCCCCCCTCCCGACCAAAAAAATTAATGTGCTCTTCATATAATTATGAGGAATTACAACTAAAAATCTGTCGGTTTTCTTGAAACTATTACTCTTTTCACACTGGTTTTGCTTAGCCCCGTACTATCCTTAACCCCGGACTAACTTTTTTGGCTTTTCACACGCTATTTTTAGCCCCGTATTAGCGCAGGGACGGATCAAGGGGGGCACGTGCCTCCCACCCCCCCTCCCGACCAAAAAAATTAATGTGCTCTTACCCCAACCCCCCCCCCCCCCCCGCCTCCGCTTATTCAGCGGCTGGCTGAGTCGTTGCGATTTTTTTTGGGACCAAAATAATATATATATATGTACTCTTACCCCCCGTTTGTGTCAGGTTCATGTATGTGTACTTGTTTGTCAAACAAACAGTTTGTAAAAATTATTCTTCTTCTGTAGAAGTACAGGCCACCTTGTTGTTGGCGTATCGTTGTACTCTGTACTCTATACCCAGCACAACAGATGGATGTACCGTATATAACGGTGTATAAACCGCACTTTTTTGCCGCCGAAAAAATTTCGAAGTCGGGGGTGCGGTTTATACACGGTACACCAATTTTTTTTTTTTTTTTTTTTTTTTTTTTTTAAAGTTTCAATTTATGCCCCTCCACCTGGCGCTATGCCTGGCAATGTCTCCCAGCTCGGTAATCGGTGTGTTGACTCACCACTCGGAAACTAGAACAACACTCAAATTTGTCTGTCATCTTGGTTTGAAAGTAATCTTTCTGATAGATCTCAATATGTAGTTTATAATAATAATTCCTCCAATTTTTCTTCTATTACATGGTGTACCACAAGGTTCTATCCTACTGTTTTTTAATTTACAGTACCGTAATGATCTTACACACACAAAAAAAAAAAAATTTTTTTTTTTTTTTAAGGGCGAAAAAGAGGGGTGCGGTTAATACACGAGGGCGGTTTATACAACGTTATTTACGGTACATGTGATTCACATTCATGAATATTGTGAAATTTGTCACTCAGTTCAACAAACATTTCTGAGTCATACATCCCTGAGTCATACATCCCTGCCAGAAAACAACTTCCCGAATTCATAAATTATGTTATTGCAGTCATGACTGTTATTTTTGTGAATTTCTCAATTTATAGGTGTACAAAAATTCCTGACTAAATAGTACATGGCATTGAGATTCATGTAGTCATAGTTTTTTATGAATTTGCGTATTCAATTTTTTAAATAATCAGGTACCACCGTACAAAGCAGCTTACATTTAGAATCATAGATCATATTACGATCAGAACTTGAATGGAAGAATACAGACGGCATGCGAATTCACACAGGAACAATTTTCAGAATGCTGATCACTTGAAAGATTTGTTACATTTGGCAATGTGCCACCAGTCAGTGTGGGGAATTTTGTTTGAGGCCAGAAGAAGATCCTGTATAAGGGTTGTGTGGTTGACTGCTGACTTTTTTGGTGTAAACAAGTTCAAACATATTTTTGTCTTGTTCAGGAAGAAATAGGCGGGGCCAATGAGAGCTTGCTGGCTTGCTTATTAATAAAATACATGAAGGACTTGTAGGTAACAATAACAAGTGCACCTTTTAATTGTGCTGCTGGTCTAAAGCCGACGAATCAGCTTGGGTAAGCTCCAGATAGTCATATGACAGTATTTCTAGTGAGTTGTGCTCCCTCCCATGTTTGTAATATTTTTGTATGGCATTGAACTGAAACATTGTAGAATGGTGTTTCCAGATTTCTTTTGATCAGGTTGAACAAAAGTGTTTCAAGGTTTTATCCTGCTTTTGTGTTTGATCGTTCAGACGTTCGCTATGTATGGACAAATTATTTGTTAGTTTGCATGGAAATATAATCTTGCCGTCTAGACATATTCGAAGTGGTAAGTTGTAATAATGAAATGTACGTGGTCATGGTGTATGTTTGATATATGCCCTGTATGACTACTATTGTGCAACGTAAACATCAGTACAGTATTAACAAACTACTCTTTGAATATAAATGCTAGGGTGCTTACATTTTTTGGAGAGCGCCGAATTATAATTTGGCTGCCAATATCTATGGAATAAATCCAAGGAAAATTGTGTATTAAATGCACATGATTGTCTTAGTTTTCACTGTCGTTTGGATAAGCCCAATTATTTCCTCCATTGAATGGGCTAGTTTATCTCAAGAAACTACCAGCAAACAAACCTTTAATGACGTGATCAATCTGCTTTACTACCGGTAATTGTACGCAGGTGACAGAAAATTGTTTTAAAATTGACTTCTGTTCACTCTACAGTGTCTGCACTGTAGTGTACGGTAATAACATGTAATTGCTGGTATCATGTGTGTGTGGACACAGGGTCATTGTAATAATGGATCATTGTTTATATACTTCGAGGTTTCGCAAACTTAAAGTCTAAACTACGATGGTACCATATGTACATGTAGCTATTATTTGCCTCTTGCAGCTTTTTTGTTAATTGCTGTTGGTCCGATCACAGCAGGATTGTTAATCTTATCAATCAGATACTGCATGGTATCCCATAGGAAAGAAATGAGCCTGCCGCATACTCCTGCGGCAGACTTGCCGCAGATCTGCAGCAGACCTGCCGCAGACAGTCATCTTTTTCACATGCAAATTAGTTTTGCCGCAGACTCGCCGCAGACTTGCCGCATACTCTTTCAGTATGATGAAGAGTCTGCGGCAGGTCTGCCGCAGACTTGCCGCAGACTTGCCGCATACTGTTTCAGTATGATGAAGAGTCTGCGGCAGGTCTGCCGCAGACTTGCCGCATACTCTTTCAGTATGATGAAGAGTCTGCGGCAGGTCTGCCGCAGACTTGCCGCAGACTTGCCGCAGACTTGCCGCATACTGTTTCAGTATGATGAAGAGTCTGCGGCAGGTCTGCCGCAGACTTGCCGCATACTCTTTCAGTATGATGAAGAATCTGCGGCAGGTCTGCCGCAGACTTGCCGCAGACTTGCCGCGTACTCTTTCAGTATGATGAAGAGTCTGCGGCAGGTCTGCCGCAGACTTGCTGCAGACCTGCCGCAGACTCTTCATCATGAATATTCATATCTCATATAGACCTGCTGCAGACCTGCCGCATACTCTTTCATATCCAGTACGTGGCAATAAAGTATGCATGTAGAAGAACCAGTGATAAACTGATTGATACTTCATAATCGATATTGGCAATATCGATATTACAAATTAGGTAATACCAATATATATCGATATTACCAATTAGGTATATTCTATTCTCAATTGTATTAACTCCATCACATAGATCATTTGAAGTGTATTCAAGAGCAACATTGAAAGTGACACAGGCTTGTAAACATATATATACTAAATATGTATATTGTTTCTTGGTTAGTAATCATATAATCAATATATATATTGCTAAAACGTGAATGTAATTGTAACATGATCAGACAAAATAATCTATTGGTTAATAATGGCAAAAAGAAAAAAGAAATCACAAAAATGATGTGCATTGTCTTAATTTGCTTAACAAATCATGATAAATGTATTTTTCTGTCACACGTGTAAAGTAATAATGAATATGCATGAGATGATTGGTTTCAATTGGTTTCAATTGGCCCTAGCAAATTGTTTGGTTTGACAGAAGCTAAAAAGACAATTAACAGTGCTGATTAACACAGGAATTTACAAGATCATGGGCTCAGCCTGCAACCTCATATGGTACTGCATGTCCTACAAAATGGCCGCCTATAGCCTTGCTTCAGACTGTATAATTTCCCACTTTTCTGTGGCAGACCTGCCGCAGACTGTTCCTGTGGCGTACTAGTATGCGGCAAGTCTGGAGCAAAGTTTCATCCTGCCGCAGATCTGCCGCAGACTGTTCCTGTGGCATACTAGTATGCGGCAAGTCTGGAGCAAAGTTTCATCCTGCCGCAGATCTGCCGCAGACTGTTCCTGTGGCATACTAGTATGCGGCAAGTCTGCAGCAAAATTTCATCCTGCCGCAGACTGTTCCTGTGGCATACTAGTATGCGGCAAGTCTGGAGCAAAGTTTCATCCTGCCGCAGATCTGCCGCAGACTGTTCCTGTGGCATACTAGTATGCGGCAAGTCTGCAGCAAAATTTCATCCTGCCGCAGATCTGCCGCAGACTGTTCCTGTGGCATACTAGTATGCGGCAAGTCTGCAGCAAAATTTCATCCTGCCGCAGATCTGCCGCAGACTGTTCCTGTGGCATACTAGTATGCGGCAAGTCTGCAGCAAAATTTCATCCTGCCGCAGATCTGCCGCAGACTGTTCCTGTGGCATACTGGTATGCGGCAAGTCTGCAGCAAAATTTCTTTCTGCCGCATACTTCGGCATACTCTTTGCCGCAGACTAAAAGTCTGCGGCAGATCTGCGGCAGGTCTGCGGCAGGTCTGCGGCATACTTTTCACTTTCCTATGGGATATAACATTTATAAATATAATTTCTGCAGGTTAGATGTCTAACCTGCAGAAATTATATTTACGGATCATTTTGTTTTCTTAGAAGCAGAAAGCCATTAACCCTAATGCCTCATACACCCTTCTGGCTCACAACAGACGATTAATCATAATTTCACCATTGACCAAGATTATGTTGCAATCACTAATAGTATTTTGAGCTGTTCTCAAACTTCCTGTGGTTAGTCATGTCCTACATGTAAGTGTTTTTTGGGGAATTAATCATGCTGGAAAAAGTTGAATGCAAATATTTCTAGTTTCCTGCAAGTACAGCTAACAACTAAATTATTCATACCCTTTCAGTTTTTACTTTTTTGTTTAAGCATGCGAAAAATTGATTTATCCCAATTTATGTTTTTTAAAGGGATAGTCCACCCCAGGATTTTCTTTAGCTGACGATATAGACCTAATAATACCATGAAGAATGATACAAGTCTCATTAAAATCCATGATCACATAACGAAGATATATCGACTTTTTTATCGAAAATCAGCCGCCCCCCAAATGCAAATGCGTTACATGGGCATGAAACGATCGCCAAAAAATAACCGATAGTATCGAAATTGTGACGTATGTTGCGAGCTGCCTTCTTATTTCGCAGACATTCACTTTCGCTTTCACTTTCATTCATGATTCGTCGTGTCAGTGCGATAACAGTGTACCGCGAGCGAAAGTGAATGTCTGCGAAATAAGAAGGCAGCTCGCAACATACGTCACAATTCATGCCCATGTAACGCATTTGCATTTGGGGGGCGGCTGATTTTCGATAAAAAAGTCGATATATCTTCGTTATGTGATCATGGATTTTAATGAGACTTGTATCATTCTTCATGGTATTATTAGGTCTATATCGTCAGCTAAAGAAAATCCTGGGGTGGACTATCCCTTTAAGAATGCGACATATTAAAGATAACATCTAGAAGTATTCAACAAAGGCCCTAATTCAACCAGTCCACCTTCCATTCTTGAGTTGTAAACACATAAACATGAATAATGTAGTTGGTAACTGTATGGTTGGAGATCGAGAGACTTTTTTTTTCTACTTCTCAATGCCATGAAATATTCCTAGATTATTGTCCTCTCCTACTTCCTTGTTTCTTGATTAAAGTCCATCCTCCTGTTTGGTTATAAGATAACTCAGTTCTGACTTCTGAATGCAGTATATTTAGAAACTTGGTAAGCAAATGGTCATGAATGAGAAGGTGATATTGATCTGTAAATATCAGCATGCGTGTGTGTATCTAGTGCTAGTAGGCCTACTGTCATTCTTACTTCCTAATAGTTAAATAAAAACAATATGACATCCTTTCAGGATGTATGGTGTTCAGTAACAGCACACCAGGGTCACATGTATTAGAAATATAAGTGGCAGCTCCAGGATTTCTTCAATCAAGGGGGCGCCAAGTTTTTTTTGTGTGTAGAGGGGCACAACAAAAACTTACGTACTACATAGCAAAATTAGCAACATTTTGATTACATGATTATAAGTACAAGATTGATGCAATGTTACAGAGATCAGTTTAATTTGGAACAGTTTTGGTACGTCTTGAAATTAAAGTCATTAATTTCATAATTAAGCAGTGTGTACATGTACATGTTGTAGAGATTGATAATTTTAGTTTTTCCTTATGTATTATATTTCAAAATGATTATCTAATGATTTGTTTTATTTTATATATTTTTGTTTCATAGATATCAGTGGTGTTAAGAGTATCCTGCTTCTGGTCTTAAGATGCCTAGAGCCTGATCGTAAAAGTTAAACTCTTCAAAACAAGAGAAGTCATCTACTTTGGTTTCTACAGTGTCGTTAGAGGTAATTAAATATAAATTTAGCTTGTGGTTTTAATTTTACATTGAGATTATCTTGTAATTAAGGACCATGCAAATGCACTAGTGGTTTCAGAAACCTCAAGTTTACTCAAAGTTTTAAACCGCAAGTGATCTTTATACTTTATGGTTAAAGGTAATACAAAGTTTTGGTATGGGATCATGAATTTGAATCAAATGAACATATTGGAAGCATATGCGATCCTACAATATACTGTTTATGTTGTATAGCTCCCTCTCAAGGTCAAGATATTAAATAAGCTATAAAACAATATTTTTTGACTAAAATTGACCGATAAGCTATTCCCGTTTGGAAATTATATATCACAACTACATATTCTGAGATTTTCCTGGTCGCAGCTACCATTGTAGGGCCGTAGGCGCTATTTGAAATTACCAAAATTTACCGGGAGCACCGGTAAATTTTTATATTCATTTTTTCTCAAAAGCTTAACAGTGCATCAATCGATTATGAAATGTGAGAGGAAAATATCAACACATACATAAACCTGACACAAGCTGACACGTGGAGGATTTCTGTTATACAAAGAAATAGGCCGTCCATTAGATTTGGGAAATCCCACTTCGTATTGTGAATATAAAAGTATCCATGAGCAATTTTGGTTTCCTTAGAGACCAAACCTAGCACAGGAAGCCATACAGTGTATATGTTGTTTTAGGGTTGTCGATCTGCCTGTTCACTCACTTTCCATGATCATGTGATAATTCAAGCTGTGTTTGGTTCAGGTCATGAACTTCAGAGGTGCTTTGACAGGGGCGGATCTAGGGAGGTGGGTTTTGGCGGTTAACCCTGTTACACCAACAAATGTAATAACTCCCACAAATGTAATAACGCCCACAAATGTAATAACACTTTACCCACAAATGTAACAACACCCACAAATGTAATAACACTTTACCCACAAATGTAATAACACTTTACCCACAAATGTAATAATTTCACCCACAAATGTAATAATGACTTTACCCACAAATGTAATAAATTTTAAGTGATATTTTGAATCACCCACAAATGTAATAATGACTTTACCCACAAATGTAATAAATTTTAAGTGATATTTTGAATCACCCACAAATGTAATAATGACTTTACCCACAAATGTAATAAATTTGAAGGGATATTTTGTCGAATTTAAAACTAAAACCCTGTAATAAAGCATGGGTATAGCGCGCAGTCTTTGCTCCAGACCCGGTTATTTCAAAACTTTTTAAAAATCTTCAAAACTAAGACCCCATCATCTTATTCCTATGGAAGAACATAAGTATTGAGCGTAGTCTTTCCTCCAGACCCGGTTTTTCAAAAGTTAAAAAAACAAAACAAAACAACAAAAAAACCTTTTAAACTAAGACCCCTCCATCTTCCAAACTAAGACCTGGTAATAAAGCATGGGATTAGAACGTAGTCTTCACTTCAGACTCGGTTATTTAAAAAAAAAAAATCTTCAAACTAAGACCTCACAATCTCTTTCCTGTGGAATAACATGGGTATAGAGCGTAGTCTTTCCTCCAGACCCGGTTATCAAAGGAAATAGAAATTTAAACAAATCTTCGAAACTAAGACCCACCATCTTATTCCTCTTTTTTTTCATTTAAAAAATAAATTACATTATTACATATGTGGATACAACACGTCACAAATAAATGATTTGTCGGCGGTCACACGAACTGACGAATCAGTCAAAATGGTCCATATATATAACACACAGAGGAGGGACCGATTCGATGGTTCGTTGACCGTCGACGATTTCTTAATCATGTAAATATTCTATTGTAAACAAACAAAAGGGTATCAACTGGGTTAAAGAGCTTCCCTCTTATACAAAACTCCTAAACGAGGACCCGAAAGAGGTCCTTGGAAGGAAATCTCCTTTCGAGATTTTCTTTGGTAGGAAACCAGAACAAAATTATATCTCCCGTCAAAAAACAAACTATACTATCCATGGTTGGGAAAAGAATGTACAAGCTGTTCGAAGAAAGGCTTACAAGGCTTCGCAGCGTGTAAACAAAAGAACGATTAGATCCCAGGAAAAAAAACTGAATGTACCAAACTACCAGATCAGGTAAAGGTTGTTAATATTCTTTATCTCATTGTATAATTAAAATAATTATTTCCTTTTGATCAGTCATACTTCATTTCAACTCCGTCTACTCTTAAAGCATCTGAAAAGTATTACTGAAAAACTTTTGGAGTTGTACGTGTTAAGTAGTTTTATATGGACGAATACTAAGTTACAGAAAGCCAGGTACATTTAGTATTTCGGCATCTTGTTCTCTTGTTTTTCCTAGCTTAGAAGAATTGTCACGTGTTAGGTTGTTTGCATTTTATATCAAGTTCAGTTGATGTTATCAGGTTCAATATTGCCCAAATTATAACCTTGTTTGCTTGTAAAAGACATGTGAGTTACTCCACCTTTTTATACGTAATAATTATTTTGGTTCTGTTACCGTCTGTATATTAATGAAACAACCTCTTCATTCGTTCGGAATAAAATACTTTCTATCTTACAAAATCTATGTATCCATCATTGCATTTAATACTATAAAACCATAACCTCTGCAATTTACTCACATTGATTGAGAGAGTATATAGATATTTTATCAGTCAAAGGGTTCTGCAGTCGTTCATTCAAAACATGCAAATATGTTTCGCGCGATCTCGTTATACAGCTATTTATGATTTGTTATATGAAAGTATGCGTTGTTATTTGCTTGTTAACCGATTATCATTTCAGACTTGTTCTTGTTTATATAGCTGCTTGAGTGTTTCAGAAGTAGGGAAAACTGTAATATAAATGTGTTTTGTTTGTATTTGCCTTTGAATAAATTTCGTTCTCATGAATTCACACCGTGTACCGCGTACCAATTGGTAGTCTTCAGTATAAGTAATTGATACGTTCATCACATGAAGAAAGGTAATTCATTCACGCACTCATGAAAATATAACATCGCAATCCAACGTTTTAATGTCACTAATAGCGTACATATATATATATAAATATATGTTACATATCGTGAACATATTTCATAATCACATGCATAAAACAATCAGCGTCAATATTTAAATACATTTAAGGTCACTTATTCAATTACTTTTTTTTCTACGAACATTGAATTTCAGGATATTTTTGGGCGTTAGAATATTTACATGATTAAGAAATCGTCGACGTCAACGAACCATCGAATCGGTCCCTCCTCTGTGTGTTATATATATGGACCATTTTGACTGATTCGTCAGTTCGTGTGACCGCCGACAAATCATTTATTTGTAACGTGTTGTATCCACATATGTAATAATGTAATTTATTTTTAAATGAAAAAAAAGAGGAATAAGATGGTGGGTCTTAGTTTCGAAGATTTGTGTAAATTTCTATTTCCTTTGAAATAACCGGGTCTGGAGGAAAGACTACGCTCTATACCCATGTTATTCCACAGGAATGAGATGGAGAGGTCTTAGTTTGAAGATTTTTTTTTTAAATAACCGAGTCTGAAGTAAAGACTACGTTCTAATCCCATGCTTTATTACCGGGTCTTAATTTGGAAGGTGGAGGGGTCTTAGTTTAAAAGGTTTTTTTTTTTTTTTTTTTTTTTTTTTTTAATTTTTGAAAAACCGGGTCTGGAGGAAAGACTACGCTCAATACTTATATATGTTCTTCCACAGGAATAAGATGATGTGGTCTTAGTTTTGAAGATTTTTAAAAAGTTTTGAAATAACCGGGTCTGGAAGAAAAACTACGCTCTAAACCCATGCTTTATTACCGGGTCTTAGTTTGGAAGATGGTGGGGTCTTAGTTTTGAAGATTTTTTGTTGTTGTTGAAATAACCGGGTCTGGAGCAAAGACTGCGCGCTATACTCATGCTTTATTACAGGGTTTTAGTTTTAAATTCGACAAAATATCCCTTCAAATTTATTAAATTTGTGGGTAAAGTCATTATTACATTTGTGGGTGATTCAAAATATCACTTAAAATTTATTACATTTGTGGGTAAAGTCATTATTATATTTGTGGGTGATTCAAAATTATTACATTTGTGGGTAAAGTGGTTATTGTGGGTGAAATTATTACATTTGTGGGTAAAGTGTTATTACATTTGTGGGTGTTGTTACATTTGTGGGTAAAGTGTTATTACATTTGTGGGCGTTATTACATTTGTGGGAGTTATTACATTTGTGGGTGTAACAAACCCCCCCCCCCCCCCCCCCCCCCCCCCCCCCCGGGCTGCCAAGTGAAGAAAAAAAAAGTATTAACAAACAAAAAAAATGAAATATTGGGGGCAAAATGGGTTTTTTCAATGCTCACTACACCCCACCCCCCTCACTGTGAGAAATATCAGTCGGCGCAATTTTCAAATTTCGGGTTGGAAAATCCTGGATCCGCCACTGGTTCAAACCCCCCCCCCCAGTTTTGGCAAAAAGCTATATCTGCCTCTGTTTGAATTACCATTGGCTGATATTGATACTGATTTTATGCATTCAGTCAGTTCTAATCACCTTCTTTTTTTCCATGTTAGTATTCTCGATTATATATCCAACTTGTAGGGGGGGGGGGGGGGTGTTTTGACACTTGCCAAATTTGAGCTGTTGAGTTGGCTGTTGGATTTCACGAAAATATGCTTTGAGCAAATACCACAAAATACTATAGAGGAATATTTGCTGTTTCACTGTTGCATCTCATATTTGTAAAAAATGGAAACATTGTTAAACAATGCCTTTAAAGGTATAGACCAGTTTTGGAAACGCCCTCCTCTTAAAAAATGAAATGGAAGTTCTTATTTTAATACCAATCATGTGAAAGAATATGTTTTGACTAATACATGATGAAACAAATCTTGCCGGGAAACCGCCTACTAATTTGTATATTTGGCAAATTATCATATCGATCCGGGCTGGAAAGATATCGCAAATGCCCTTCAACATTGAACATATTTCTGCTATTTTGCGAATTAAGGTTGAAGTTTTGCCATCTAAACCTCTGAAGGCAATATTTAAACAATATTGAATGAATATTTTGCACCCAAAACCTGTGAACCGCAATTTTACCACTACTGGTCTATACCTTTAAAGTTTAAAGGCATCGTTTAACAATGTTTAATCTGAGATGCATGGCTCTACGTGTTATCAGTGTCTGTGATACATGTTTGGTGTAATATTGAAGCGCTAAAAAAATGTTTAAAAATTGCGTTTCAAAATGATCATGAAGTCCCTCAAAAAAGTAAAAATCTTTGAATGACAACTTTTACCATAAAAGATACTCATTTTCCCCCAAATAGACTGCAGTGTGACAAAGACTGTAAGGAAAACGAAAAATGAAATTTCCATTTCTATTCATAAATATCTTGATAGTCGGACAGACGATCGGCTTGTAAAAGTCATGGGATCCCTGACTGACCTAAAAGTTTATAACTATGATTGCAGCATGAGCTAAATCCAGGATTTTGTTTCAGAATCTGAGGCAATGTTACCGAGTCACTTTAAGAAACGATTCATCTTTTGAATCTATAGTTTGTCAATCAAGTGTGTTTTAAAGCAAAATTAACGTCTGACCCCCATCAATCTGTGTTTTTTTTTTTTTAACTTTTTGCAGATATTGGCAAATGAGACTTGGAGGAATTACCTGACAAAACATCATTCATCATCCTCTGGCAGGTGTTAACTTGGAAAATACTGTTCTTCTGTTGACACCTTGACACCACCACCATCTAGGGAAATGGTGCAGAGAGATGATCACCGGATGAATCATCCGGATGATCACATCCGTCACAACGATGAAGCCTTCCAATACCAAGGAACACTGCCTACGGAACTGGTCACAAAGTTTGTTGATGAGAACCAACCCCGAATTGTGTTCTTGCAGGGTTTTATTGCCGTGGGGAAAACTAGAACAAGCAAGGAGTTTGCACGTCTCCTGGCTGAACGATTTCGAGGACAGAGGAATAGAGGAAAGGTGCACACATTTCTGTTTGATTTAAGGCCTAAATCTGTAGAGACCTTGCTTAGTGATATCCTTAGAGTCTTTAAAGACAAAGTACATGGATGGAATTATGGTAACATAGAAGATGTAGATGAGCTCAGTAATGCCTTTGGAAAGGAAACGGACCGGGTATTCATACTTGTGCTAGACAATGTTGATAGAGTACATGACAAAGAGCGGCCTAAGATTCTAGAGTTCGTTCAAGAATTGGTGTCCAGAACTGACAATGTGCACCTGGTCGTAACTGGCAGAACTGATGTGAATCTAGTCAGAATTCCTACCCAGGTCATGAAGCATCACATGAAACCGTTGGAGCAGAAGTACGCCAAGGAGTTGCTGAAGGAGACATCGGGTAATCCAAAGGGTTTTGATAAGTATGCAGACAAAATTGTTGATCTGGTGGGCGGGTTACCGTTAGCTCTGATGCTTGCAGGGAACGAGATGAATAAAAAGTCCACCCAACTGCCATACACACCAAAGGAGTTTGTAGCCCTCATGACAGACTCTTTATCTCTATCCCTTAATCTTGAGAACACCCCTACGGAAGATAGAATAATCAGCAGGGTAACTGAGATTGTCAAGGAAAATTGGACTGTGTTGAAGAAGTTGGTCATTGTTTTGAACTACCCACAGATGTTTGATACGGAGGACTTAAAAGATGCTATGGTTGCTTCAAGTGGCTCTTCTGAGTGTGATTGGAAAATCAAACAAACCTTGATGCTTGTGCTGAGAAGATCGGTATACGGGTTGAACGGAGAGAGCGACAGTGCGGTCAGTCTAGAATCTGCACCTCTCCTGATTGAAGTCTTGAAGGAAACCTTATGCCAGATGACCTCCAAGGACGGCTTTCTCAAGGACTTTAACAAGCGTCTTGTGAACATGCTCGATGACACAAGCTACCTGATGCGGTCGGGAGCAAAAGAGCTTCGCCAAGCTGAACTTCACTTACTGAGGAATCAGAAAGGTCCTAAGGTCACACCTCAGGAGGTACAAGAGCTGCGGACGAATGTCATCACGAAAGCTTGTGAGTTCCTAGCCACAGTGGAAGTCGATGCTAAGATGTGTACAAACTTTCAGACTCAATGTATTCAAATTCAAAATGAATGGGAAAGGGAAGAAGCACATGAGGTCCCACCACGAGTCGGAATTCAGGAGACTCGCCCTGATCAGAAAGAACAATCTGTAATATGTTGCGGAAGCCCTACAAGAATATCACCCGAGGGCCTAGAAAAAGATTTAGAAGCCTCTGTCTCTCCAACAATTTCACCGAACATTGTACTACCCAGTATGAAAGACACGAACCAGGCAAATGATTCTTCAAAGACTACCGTGATAGAAGCAGACAATGACAGTAGTTCAGAGGAAACCAAAACGACTGATGTAACAAATCCACAGAAGGAAGAAAATGGAGACATGGAACATAGTGGGAGTGAAAAGAAAGGGTTAGACGAAATTACATCTAGCAGTACTGGTAACAAAAGCCTCCATGGGCAAGCTGTCAGTCCAGATTCATCATGCGATTGCAAAACGGTAGTCACAGAAGAAAGCTCTACGTCAGATGTCAAGGTGACTGAAGACAACAACATATCTACAGTCTTCCAGTTTCCACGTAATGATGACACAAATAGCCTCCCTTCCAATGTGTTCACAGATGACAGTAGCATGTCAATTGATCTTCACAAAACTTTTGACAAGTCCATATCTCTTGATGCGCTAAGTCTACCTGGTTCCCTTCATTCCCCTGACTGCCGGGAACCAACCCAGGAGAGTGTTTCTTCGCATGTTACCTACTCGGCCTTGCCGACACTTCCTGACAACCATGTCCTTACCAGTTCTCCAAATCTAGAAAGGAAAGAAGGCGATGATCAACAACATATCGACAACAGCATTTCTCCAACTGGGATGTCAACAAAAGAAGCTGTGGAATCAGAATTTGATTGGGAGCATGGAGACGATGAAGAAGTAAGAGAGTCAACAGAAGAAGCGATCGCAGACAAGAAACCTTGCAATGCAGTGACTCAGGCTGACAGAAAGAAAGATCATCCTGGAGGTGAGACAGAGCGTGAAGTTAAGAAGCCTCCGCAGCTGCCTGGAGTTCAGACAACCATCATGGCCACCAGTACCACAGCCACAAAGACGACTACCACCAACGGAACACCAGCTGATGGTCCTCGGCAGTCTCATCCCAAGGTTAGGAGAAACGAGACCAGGGGTCAAGGTATCCTTGGGTCTACTCCATCATCATCATCATCGTCGTCGTCATTGCATTCTCCTGCTTACCCCCAAGATCCCAAGTTCCCAGTTCATTACAATCCAGTACTAGACCAGAACACCTCCTTTCCACCACCAATGGACAGAAGATATGTTTATGGCAACCAAGGAGTACGCCAGATGCTACCAGGTCCTTTTCTGCCACCGAATGTCCAAGGGGGAAGCTACCATAATCCACCTTACAAGGGAGGTTCAGTCCCCTACAATCAGTTTGAAAGAGAGTACAATGATCTCCATTATCAAGAATCATACTACAATGGCTCAAGCAATACCCCTACACCCCAATTCACAAAGAACTCTGCTAAGTACTCTCAGGCTCCTCAGGCTCATGAGCCAGCTTTCTTGAGCCATGGATCATATCCAACTTCAGACTGTCAGCCACAAGGACCCATGTACGGATACCCTCAGACACATGGACCTCCTTTCCAGAGCCATGTCTCTACTCCACCTCCGAGACTTCAGACACAGTCATCTTCCAACGGATTTTCTCAAGCATGTGGGCCACCTCATCATAGCAATGCTTCATCTCCAACTTCAAGCTTTCTGCCCCAAGGACCCTCATGCAGGTTCCCACAGGCTTATGGGCCCCCTTTCCCGGGTCATGGCTCTACTCCACCTCCAAGCTCCCAGGCGCAGTCACTCTCCGACAGATTTTCTCAAGCTCGAGGACCACCCCTCCAGAGCAATGTATCGTCTCCTTCTTCAAGCTTTCGACCTCGGGGACCACCGTCATTGAATGCCCCAAGTCCCCCAGGCTCCTTGAGAACTAATGGGTTTTATCCCCCTCCAAGGCACCTGAATGGCCCACCAAATCGACCTTACCAAAGAGACTATGGTCATGATCAACATGGACAGTATCAATATGGACAACATCAACAGGGACAACATCAACAGGGACAACATCAACAGGGACAACATCAACAGGGACAACATCAACAGGGACAACATCAACAGGGACAACACCAACAGGGACAACATCAACAGGGAAAACATCAACAGGGACAACATCAACAGGGACAACATCAACAGGGACAACATCAACAGGGACAACATCAACAGGGACAACATCAACAGGGACAACATCAACAGGGACAACATCAACAGGGACAACATCAACAGGGACAGTATCAACAACATCCTAGATATGGCTATCAAACAAATTGTCATTACTAAACAAAGACACTTTTGCAAGGTTCAGTAATAGAAATCTAATCACATACACAGAGCTGCCAACCATCCCGTTTTTGCCGGAATTACTCTGTTTTTTCCTCCAAATTACGGTAGTGCGTTTTTTCTTCATAAAATACTTTTTTTTTCTTCCTTTTTTTTAATCATACCGCACGTCAAACAACTGCCCTAAAATGTTGATTTGATCACAAATTCAATAGAAAACTAAGTTTAAAACATACTTGAAAACATACATAAAATATTCTCAACAAGAATGAAATGCCGATAATACCAAAATAACCAAAAAAGAATACCTGCTTGTATGGAAAAAAAACAGCATGAGGAATGTACACTTCTGCATTGGAAGTGTGTCGCGCATGGTTGTAAGTTTCATTTTAATGAATTCCTTTTTTTTTGCCATCATGGTTCCTTTTTTTGGTCGCACAAGGTTGGCAGCTCTGCTGTACACTGACACATACATGTTGCAGAGGCGAAGATTCTCAGATACTAATTACTCACGCTTAATATACACTTAAAATGGGGGATTTTGTTTTGACAATTTAAAAGAATGATAGAGATTGAAAGATAAATCTTGGTTGGATAGTGGTTAGAGATTTGAATGGCACATTTTGATTTGTATACATTATTTTTGCTTCTCATCAATTAGTTGATAATTGTTACAATACCCACAGGATCCATAATTGTCTAATTATCAAGATTCAAGATTCAAGATTTTATTGTCCAAGCAGTGAACAGAACTTTGCTATTGAGAGATCAAAACAAGATATGGACCCTGTTTCATAAAAACTTGTTATCAATAACAAGTTACAATTACTGTTATAAGCTACTGAAATCGTGGGATTTGATTGGCTAAGAGCAAATTTGTCATAGAAATTCAGCATTTGTTATTGATAATGAGTTTTATGAAACAGGGCCTTGATGATCGAAGAAGAGGAAGGCACTTGGCTGCCAGCCCCGATCTTGAGAAAACACCTGATGATTGATTGATTGATTGATTAATTGATTGATTGATCTCTGTTTTTGATACGGATGATGAGTTGTATATTGAGTATTGGCATTGGCATCATTCATTGGCAGTCCATTCTTAGTCAGGGAAAAAAAATATTTTGAAAATTTCGGGGGGGTACTTTTCAAGGTTGTTTGCATGAAAATAACACTCTTTATTTTGTTTTGCATTGAACTCTATGCAATTTGGAGGGGGGGGTGGCTCTTTTATGTCTTTCGGGGGCTTTTTTTTGGAATTTCGGATGCTAATTTGCCCTGAGCCCCCGTGTATTTTTTTTCTTACGATGATACATGATAAAACATTTCAATCATTTCTTGCTTGGCTTCATGGGAAATTCCCCAAAAGCTAATTAAATATAATTGAATTGAATCAAATCAAATTGAATCAAATCGAATTAAATTGAATTGAATTGAATTGAATCGAATTGAATTGAATTGAATTGATATGATTTTGATTGAAATGAATTGAAAAGAAATGTAGAGAGGACAATATCTCTGCCATTCAGCTGTGGTTTTTCGCAGATACATGTAGATCCAGTGTTTAAAACCATAATCAGAGTAAAATTCAAATGTTGAAAATATGAACTCTGTTAACATATCTTTATATCTTGTTTTACTGCTTCACGTGACATGTACTATTAAATATGTCTGGGCAACTATTGGAAGCAGAACTTATCTCCATAGAATATCTACATGTATGTGGTGATAAGAGGTGAATGAATCTATGAATATATTTTCTTTTTACTTACACTGTACTAGTATTTACTTCTTCTTTTTCATTCTTCCTACAGTGCGTAGAGACTTTGAAAAATATATTACCGGTATGCACTTTATAAGAACTGTATTATTATTATTGTTATTACCAGTATGTGTAAGATAAATTATGTCTGATAATTTGTGAGGTTAATGTAGGAGAAATACAGGTATTGAATCATTGATGATCGTCTGAATGGATCTATGTTAGAATTGAAATAATTACATATTTTCTGTTACTTCTTACTGCCATCTTGTTGGAGGCTATGATAAGAAGATCATTTCAAATGACTAAAGGAGGTATATATATCTCACAAAGAATATCTGGCCAACTATTGTGCCATTTATGTACTGTAGTACATTGACCTCCATTCCGACTTTGCTGTTGACCTCTTTTCGCTGAATTTTAGAATGCTTTCAGAAGAACTTCTCTTATCTTGTTGAATCTGACTATGCATCACTACCGTACTTCCAATGTACTCATGTACGTGTAGGCATTCAATGGGGCATATGTATGTACGGTATAGAAACATGATAGACCTTAGGTCAATTTAGGTACATATATATATCTATGTATAATTCCAAGCAGACTTTCTTCTATATGTACTTACGTATGTATGTGTGTGGGTGTGTACGTATGTATGTACATGTATATAGGCCTGTATACTAATAATACTACTAATAATAATAATGATATCAATAGTAGTATGGTGTAGTGGTGTAGTCAATGAATGCTAACTGGCACTGCCTGTAAGAAAATAATTGTTGTTATTGTACTTATAATCTTTGTCATTGTACTTAATCTTTGTCTTTATGATCTCATTATTACATGTTATTACCTATTTTGTTTCCTGTAATTATGACGTTTACTTTTACTATTGTACAAAACCTGTAAATCGGCTTTCGAGCCGCGATTGATTTTTACTACTACTACTACTTTTCTTTGTAGAAATCAGTAGCAGATGAGTTTATCAGTTACATGTAGGCCTACATGTAGTGATTAGATGTTAAAGTCAACTATGAATACTGGGGTAATGATATTTTGCAGTCAGTAATCTGTGATTTATGACAGCTACAAAAGGTTGCCACTCTACGAGTTTTATTTGTGATGTTGCTGATCATTACTTGGAGGACGAGTTTTCTACCATTTTCATGTTTAATGTTCAATGTTTAAGAATGTCTCTGGAGAATCACGTTGTCTTGTGTGGAGACTGCTTTTATCGTTTTATTCACGTACTTTTTAAAATGTAAATTGGGTTACCGTCTTACCAATGCACATTGATGTAAATACCTGTGTTTGCATAGTTTTTTTAATAGACAAGGTTTGTTTACATTATACTATTTTGTTTGATTTGTATTAATATCATTTAATGTATTGATACGATAAGAGACTGATATATTTTTAGGTCCATTGTCCATTAGTGTGGACATGTGACTTTGTAGCTTTAACCTTTTGTTTTACTACACTTGAACTTGATTTCAGGGACAGAATGTCTCACGTTCTATTTTTCTATCTGAATACATGTAATATTTAATATTGCAAAAGCCATTTTTATTGTTTTTTTGTGGAAAATTCACAATTAATGTCTTTACATTGATGCTTTCCTGTTGAGCATTAAATGATAAATTATTTCTGTAAAAGTGCTAAGAGGCATCATAGATGTATAAGGCACTATATCAATCCAAAATATTGTAATTGTCTTGCTCAAAGTGTATATTCAAGTTTAACAGCTTTTTGTAAAAGAGCAATACATATTATGATGGTATTTAATATGCAGGGGTATTACATGGGGGGGGGGGGGGGTTGGCACCTTCTTTGCCATTCAAGATTGCTGTCAGTAAATTTAATGTTGTTAGGAAATTATCACGGCTTTTATTAGGACTTTTTTTCTTGATTCAAGGCTGAATGTATAGATCTAAGTTAAGTATTAACAAAGTGACAATTGAGACCTGGGCCCTGTATTACAAAGAGTTGATATCAATCGCAGCTTATTTGCGATTGGTATCAATCGCAACTATGTACATAAGAGATAGGAGATTGCAAACTTGCGATTGAATGGAGGACTTGCGATTGATTTGGATCAATCGTAACTCTTTGTAAGACGGAGCCCTGGTCTACTTCTCTCTGTATTACAATAGTTACTTATACCTATCTATCATTCTCTATATCTCTCCATTCCCTCCTCTCTCTCTCTCTCTCTCTCTCTCTCTCTCTCTCTATGTCAATTCTGTCAAGTACTGAGCAATACATATGTTATGATATTGATAAATGACAGGTGCCTTGTTTATGAAATACACCACTATGGCGAAGATCATGTCTTCAGTCGTCATGTAAGATGTTGTTGTTGTTGTTCGCGTTGAGATGGCGCACTTCAACCTTAACAGATTATATGTAAATAAAATGTACAGAAAAGTATACTCTATATATATTTGTTTGAATGACCTTTGTTCATCAATGTACATAATGAATTTCACTTCACTACTTTCCTTGCGGATCACCACTTTTCAAATGTCCGATCATGAGATGAAAGAGATATACTTCGTTTCAAAAAAATATGTTTTTATATATTTTTCTACAATTTTGACACAATGTAAATGGGTGGAGCCTTGCTTACACTAAAACATTGGTTCCTCACCCGGGCTCATGACCTCCATGGACATAAGGAGAGAGAGAGAGAGAGAGAGAGAGAGAAAGAGAGAGGGTGAGAGAGAGAGAGTGGGTTTTGGGGGGGGGGGGGTGAGTAGGCCTAGGTCATGGATGAAACTAATCCCATTTCAATCGCATTCAATGTAGTATCAAATAATGTTTTTTCTTTCCATTGAAGATTTTGACATCGGAACACAATTCTGAAGTCACAAAAAGATATATTAAAACTATATTTCATTACGATCGACTAGTTATCGACTGGATAGTGAAGACATGGTACTGTTTAAGCCAAAAGTCATTGGGTCAAGCCCCCAATCCCCCCCCCCCCTTCCCCCCCCCCCCCCCCCCCCCCCTTAGCAAAAAGCTAGATCCGCCCCTGGCTGTGTGTGTGTTGGACTGTGGTATGTTAAAACTTGAATCACTAACGTTTTATTTTGATACATTGACAGAAATTTTCAAAATAAAAGCGTATTGGGGACAGAGCGGGCAATCACGACATCTTTTTTTTATGTGAGTCGTGTGTTTTATAAGATACATTTTAGAAGGGGTGCCACGAAACCCCCCCCCCCCCCCCTCAATGTTTTTTTAGGGTACGTGTATTTATTTTTTGTTGTTATTTCTCCAAATGTAATACAAACAAGAACAACATACAATTGAATAAAATAAATAAACGTTTTCAATATTAATTGCTTATACATAAACATGATCAAACAAAATCTCATTTGCAGTATATATAACTGAGCAAGAAAGTAATCTTAAAGTACATAAACATAATTTATAAATCAACTGTGCATGTTATTCACTATATATATTGTAAAAAATATTTAAAAACTTTAACAAATCTGGAGGATATTTCATTGATACAAGGAACAAAGTCCTGCTCCTCTCTGCCACCCTCCCCCCTCCCCCTCACACAAACACACCCACACACACGAGTGTGCATGTTCCCTCCCTTTGAAAGCACCCCTACAGTGATAGATATCGAAAGCAACGATTTGATTGGTCTAAAGTTTTTTCCACCACACACAGTACCGTACATCAATCTGTATTAACAAGATTTCATTCCAGCCTAGCCCTCTACTGGCCGTTTCAAGCTCAATCATGGCGGCCTCCATAAACACACTCCTCCAAAATCTCAACAATGGTTCTGACCTGCTTTCTTCCCTTCAGGGGATCAAAGCGGTTCTCCTGACCACCCATCCTTCAGAGCTCAAAGAACTGCTCAAGAATGTATCTTTTGATCCTGTATTTTCATGCCTGAATTCCACTAACAGGTAAGAACATCGATTGTGACTTGCAGTTTCAGCTGCTCCGGTGCGAACAGCTTCTGCGGACCTAAATATACACATCCCCGAGCTACTGCGGACCATGTGTGCCTGAAGCTTCGGGTACAAACGACCTTGTGCTACCGTAGGCCAGGCACAAAATGACCAAGACGCGTAGGGTCTATAACGTCTAGGCCTACTATGAAAAGTTGAAAATGAAACTTGTTTATCAAATTGATGAAACTAATAATGGGGTTTCGGTTTAATGTATAATTAATAGTGACATATCTCATCTGTGTGGATGCTTTCTATTTTTTCTGCATGTAATATATTATTACCGTGCCCTCCTGCGCTAGACCGAAAGCTTCAGTCTCTATAATCGTCGGTTGTTCCACTGAGACTACGTCTGGCTCCACTAGATAACCGGAGGTACGTCTGGCTCCACTAGATAACCGGAGGTCTAGTGGAGCCAGACGTAGTCTCAGTGGAACAACCGACGATTATAGAGACTGAAGCTTTCAGTCTATCCTGCGCCTGCTGTATCATTATGTGGTGGTGTGACCAAGGTTCGTTATCTCAAAAAATCGATAAGATTTCGAAAATCTGATATCACCAATGAAAAGAGGAACATAAAATTACCCAGAGATGAAATTTTCTTTGGAATTGGGTACGAAATTGTGAAAAAATTGACTAAAGATGGGCAAATTTTGCAATCATTTGCGTCTGTTCATGTTCCAAAGAATTATCTACTGACCGATAAATTAAGGGTCTGAAAATCTTCAATTTGAGAGCAGATTTCCTCAAAATTGTAAGTGAAAAGTGGTACCAACTGATTTGCCTTGCAAGTTATGATAGAGTCTATAGTACTACCTAATTTTGATGGATCATATTTTTTGATAAATAAACTGTAAACCCCGGGCGTGAAGTTAGGTCTCGTTGTTTTTATGACTTTTTTAGATGCAGCACGCACGCACAATCGAACATCAAATTTTTAGATCGCGATATCTTTGAAATTTTCTAGTTGAACCAATCTGTAGTAAAAACTTAGCCGTCCATTTGGTAATAATTGAAATGAATAAATTTGTGTAGAATATGAGAAATCATAGATCGAATATCACATTTTGTAGTATGTTCTAAAATGTCGGTGAACTTTGGTCACCCCTTCATACTACTGGACACACACCGAAGAGATCTTGTCAGAATGACGGTATGTACAGCATTCACAAAATCCTTCATGCTTTCATCAAACTGAACACTTTAATTCTACTCATCCTTCATAAAATTCATATTGGCTAAACATGTACCTCTTTCCTTTCCTCCCTCACACATGAATTTTCTCAAACAATGATATCAATAGATGGAAGAGGAAGACATTGGAAGACACTAATTGAGATACAACTCATGCAGGACACAACTGCAGATCTCTGATAAGAGCGGAGGAAGAAGAAAAGGATATGGTGGTGATTATTTTACCTGGCTGCTAAGAAAGCAAAAATGCTTAAAGTTAGCAACCAGACAGCTGACGGCTTTAGGTCCTCTCCGAGGGACCTGGTAATGAGGATTAATGCCTTACCAAAGGGTACTAGCGCATCGCCTTGGTTTTGAACCCGGGTCACCGGATCACGAGACCACTGCTCTACCGACTGAGCTATTGCGCCTCATGTTAAAAACCAACTTTAAATTCGCTTATTTTGCAGGAATGAGCTTGAGTTGAGCCGGGACATCCTAACCACTATTCTGGATAATGTGGATGTGGAGGTCTTGCTGGCCCAGTTCAGAGACGAGCTGTGTATGGGAATGGGTCATCCACAAGAGGACATCAAGACTCTCTGTCTCAAACAGGTATTTTGCTATGGAGGAGTCAGTTTTTCATCATCATCATTATGAAGGAATTGTGTGGTAAAATCCTGAAAAGAATTCAAAGAAAATTTAAAGTAAAGTTTTCAAGCGTCAGGGTTTGGTAACTAGATCCCATTCTCTCTCTCTCTCTCTCTCTCTCTCTCTCTTTCTCTCTCTATCTCTCTCTCTCTTTCTCTCTCTATCTCTCTCAGACTGAAATGTTGTTAATGTTACTTCTTGATGAATAACTCCAGAATGTGAATTGATAAACAAAATTGAACTTAACTTTCTTGGAAGGATGAGTGACAGAGAAGGTAGACTTTTATTGCAGATAAAAACTAAAATAATTGCAATTTGAATTAGTATTATGATTTTTAAATTTTAAGTACCAAGTCATAATGAAATCTGAAGCAACAAAAGTTAATTATTAATGTTATTGAGTACTTCTATCTTTTTTGGAAGGATGAACGACTGAGAAGGCAGAATTTTATTGCAGATAACAACTAATATAATTGCATTTTGAATTTGTTAAATCTGATTGTCACTGTGCAAAAACACACAAGTTCACATCCACTGTAATTATTTTAAATTGCACTAGACTATGTTAAGTACTATCAAGTCATAATAAAATCTGAAGCAAAAAAAAAGAGAATTATTGAAGTTCTTGTTTACCTCTAATGGCAGGCAATTAGACAAAATGTCAATGAATAAATGTGGAAGTTTTGTGACAAAGCATGTATACTTCCTTCATATTGTGACTTTAAACTACTGTCTACTGAAACCAACTGGTTCCTTCACCACATCTAATGATCTATGAGAAAAAAGAAATTCAGTAGTCAATGGGTTGATACTGAAATTCATGTAATGTTGCTTTAAAGATACTATGTCCTTTTGCAGCCAACATCAAGCTTTGCAGGAATTATAAATATGTCATGTATGTCCTATCTGTGAAATTTAAACGTTATCAGTGTCCTAATATTCAAATCATGCAAGGAAACCCGTTTACTTGCTAGACTTCACTGTCAGACACTATTGAGTGACTGACTGTTTTTTTTTCTTCTTTGGTAATAACATACATAAAATGAGCTGTAAAGGGTACATGAGCATTTGTCTACATCAATAACCCACTTCAAATTAAACTGATTGAATCTTTGCGCAGCAAAAAACGTACGACCATTCGGTACAATGGTTTGAAAATCAGACTATTACTTACTGGCTCTATAGCTCTTAAGTCGATTTGACAACTAAAAGTCGTTATTTTCCTACTTAAAGACATTTTCAAGCCCCCCTCTTTTAGAGAAGTTCTAAATAAGTATTATCTTTCAAATGCCGTTGGAATTTAACATTTTCATTTTTTGGCCTTCAAATGGGACAGAATACCTTTAAAAGAGAACAATGGATATGATTATGATATGAATTGATTTGATTTCTTATGGCTAGATAAAAAGAGCCGCAAATGAGCCCTCTGGTTTGCACATTCTCCTCTCCGACATGGACCTCCTCTCGCTCGTCATCTCAAAGGTCGGTGATGACAGCCTTGCTGTATCCAAGATCGCCATGGCAGTGCTGCAGGTCACTGGGTCAGATGTCAAAGGTCAAGGGTTACTCTTTGGAGGTCAACACCTTGAGGGCTTGAAGAGTGTAACAGGGAAGAATGACACTATTCGTTACAGAGTTTTTGAGGTGAGGGAATGAAGTTATGAAGGATGTCTAACTTTGCTTGCATATTGTGAAATAATTTACTGCATGCACCATACCTATTTGTTATCTTACTAAGGATGCTCCTTAGATTTAATGCAATCCTTAGCTGTTTTTGTTTATCTCAGTCTTGTAGAGTGTACTTTTCTAAATAACTTTGAATGAATTACATATTGTGGAAACAAAATCTTGTTTTAGGGAGAACAGTGTAGATTTGTTTTCTTTGTTACTGACATTTTTTTTGGGGGGGTTGCTATTATGAAGATGCTTTTTGAATGAAATGAACAGATCACTAATTTGTTTTGCCATTCAGATCAGTGATGTATCCTTTAGAAAAATACTTGGTTGAAGTTTGCTCTGTAACAATATCAGATTGTATAATTTTTATTCTGTTAATTCCGCTTTTTCCGGAGTAGATCATAGTCCACATTGCAGCCTCATCTCCGTCAGCTCTTGAGCATGCAGTTTCCTCTGGCTTTCTTCAAGATCTCGTTTCGGACGTCAACACCGACGACGTCCTCATCCAACTCAATGCCATCGAGATGCTCGCCAACTTAACAGTATCCCAGCATGCCCTACACTTCCTTGACCAGCAAGGTGTCATGGGAAGGTTAGAGAACCTCCTGATTGGTTGCCAGGCCGACCTTTCCCAGGACTTCCTCATCCCTCCTATCGTCAAGTTCTTTGGTACCGTGGCTCACTTTGACCCCAAGGAGGTCACCGAGAAGCACAGCTCCTTCCTCAGAATCACCTTTGACCTTCTATCCTCCGGGGACCCCGCCTTGGCTTGTATTGCCGTGGAAACGGTGGGATTTGTTGGACGGACAGTGGAAGGGAAACAGACCCTTGATAAGCAAGGTATTTAGTATTTATTGACCTGTCTGTGAATAGTTACTGTCAAACAAGATTGATCAGCTCTTTTTGATATGATTTTGCATGGACTTGAAATCAACAACAAAATGAAAAAGGAAAAAACAGTTACCGTTCTTTGCGCTAGATGAGCATGACTACAGATACTTCATACAATTACACCTCAATTAAATCTGTATTACTGTGTAAATTTGAGAATCAAAGCTTAATTCTGATGTTATGCTTCAAGTATAAAGTCTCTAGGCTGTCATTCACAAAATTGGGCGCAATGGCTCAGTGGTAGAACGGTGGTCTCGTAACCAGGAGGTTCCGGTTATCGAAACCAAGTCCATGTGCTAGTGCCCTTTGGTAGGGTGGTGGTACTAATTACCAATTACCAATCGGGTAACCAATTCCCTCAGAGAAGAATTAAAGCCGTCGGTCCCCTGGTTGTTTACTTACAAGCATATACATGCTTTCTTAGCAATCAGGTATTAAAAACAACAAACAAACAAAAGGATATGTTATAACTTTTAAAAATACTTTATTTAAGATTCTGATCCTATATTCGGCTCCCATAACAAAACCTTGTGACCATTCTGAAATGTCCTTTCTATTCCTTCCAGGACAAGCCATGGCAGATGCTCTGAAACAGATTGGAAGGTTACTGGTTCAACCCCCGACTGAGACAAGAACGAGAGCGTTGGTAGCCGCCCAAGATCTATTCACACTACTGGTATGTACAGTCAAACCTGCTTTAGCGACCACCTGTCTTGTGAAGACCACTTTTCATGTTTCCCTTGAGCAGTCTTTATATACAGGTTTCATTGTGCATCCTTTATCAGAAAAATAATGAGAAGTTACAGAATCCTCTGTTACTAGTATTCAGCTTAAATGTAATCTTGAATAATGTTGTTCCACTACCATCTCCCAAAATGTCATGTTTATACTAATTGTTTGACATGAGTGTAAGCTTTGATAATGCTATATGGTCAGTATATGAAATCTAGAAAAGCAAAATTAGAGAAGGATGATAAGATCAAAGGATGAACTTGTGTAGCAAGGTTCAGTAGGTCCGGTGAGCAACAACAAAGCTAGAGACACTTAAAGGCCAGCTGTACTAGTGTATAGGAGGGATTAGACCACACTGCACGATCACTGAACAGGTGGTTATCTCATCAAATCAGCTCTCATTAACATACCAGTAAGAAAATGAGGATCATGGGGGACCAATAGTCACCGATTAGGCATTGTTTGTTATATAGAGGGCGCAAGTAGCTATAAGTAGTGCAGTGGTCCTTTAAATGGAGTATTTCTAAATTGTAAGAAGAGATTGGATCCAAGGCACACCTCCCCCCCCCCCCCCCTCCCCCCTCCCTAAAACAATTACTCCTCCAAAGATCTAACAGTCATTCACCTAGGTCAACTTCTATCTTGAGAACAACACCAACCCCTGGACCCTGATTAGTTAACCTTGCTATGAATTACAACTGCTACAATTCTACACTAAATTTGCCGTGAGCCTGTCAAAGTCAGTGATTTCAGTCGCTTATGATAATTATTGTAGGCTAGATGCTGTTTATAAGTATTGGCTTGCATGGTGATGTAGATATGCAGTAGGCTTAAGGTTGCACCATGTGAGAGAGAGAGAGGATTGGGGAGTCCTGAAATGGACTCTCGGTAATCTTTCTTGAGTGTGTGTAGTCCTGAAAAAGACTGTTGGTTATCTTTCTTAGCTTATAGTTCTAATAGTTCTAAGGAGAACTCTAGCGCCAATCCTCCCTCCCTCTCACATGGTGCAACCGCAAGCCTACTGTATATTTATTGTAGGTTGTTGTTTATTATTAAATTTATAATACAACACTGTGTCTTTGTGGCTAATGCATGGCGCTTCTCAATCTTTGTTGACCACAGGAAGAGCATCAGATGGATGACCTACTCAGCATGCAGGAGAGATGGTTCACCCACCTGTCGCCCAAACCCCTTGACCTTCTCCTCTCCCTCTGCAAGCAACCCTTCACCGAGATCCGCCTCAACTCCCTCCTGATCCTACGTGCCCTGGTCAGCCAGCCCTGGGCCGGACGGATCCTCAACCAGGAAGCGGGGTTCCTGGAGTACCTCCTGGACAGGAGCACAGAGCCCGACAAGGATAGCAAGGAGACCAAGTACGCGGTCGTGAAGGCTCTGGCTGAAGTCCCGTCAACGGGAGACATCTTTGGCAGACCCGCTCTATTGAAATTGAAGGAATACGTGAGGGATGGACCATTCTATGTCAGGGTACAGTCTGAAGTAGCCATGGAGAGCGGATCGTGAGAACAGAACTTTTTTGTTGTCAAAATCCTCAAAAAGCTGTCGGTGGTATAGGCCTGTTTTGTCAGTACAATCGTGGTAATGACATTTTTTGTGAAAAAAGGGGCCATGTGATGGACCTATCCTTTGATTTTGAACATTTCAAGCAATATTTGCCCCATACTTTCCCCTAAACATTAGAACAGAGGGCAGATGCTACATCTTTGCTTGACATATTATGGTCTGGTCAAGTGGACAATTCATATTTATTATTATTAATAAAGTTAATGTAGTTGCTCAGCTTTATGAGCGTCTGTTAAATGTCGCCTGGCTGGAATGCTCCCCAGGGAGTGGAGAATGTGCATATATTGTGTGCGGGCAAGCCTGAATCTAATGACTGGGGTAATGATATAATCTGTAAAGCGCTTTAATAGAGACATTACGTATTAAGCGCTATATAAAAGCAGAATATTATTATTTTATTAATATTTATCTAATTTCATGAATGCAGCAACATTTTGGAAAGAAAATTAACAAACGGTGTTCTTCAAGAAAATGCTGTCCTTTTGGAATGAATCATTTCAGTCATACATCAAAGTGATATGTAATATGAATGCATTGTTTTTCCAACGGAACCATGGCAGGAAAAGATTGTCCCTGAATCCCAAAGAACAATGCTGAATGTGTTTTTAGTTATGAGCAGATTGTGAAACAATCATAGAGAATTAAATTATGTGACACTTGGTTACAATAATGTTTCAGTGTTTTGAAGAGTTTTGAAGAGATACAAATGTGAGCCGTAAGACGATTTTTATGCCTTCATTTTGTATTGTGCATGACAATAAAGAAATTCAATTCAATTCAATTCAATGCCAGTAAATAATTTTGTTTTGTTTTGTTAGCCTTGTATTTACTAGAAATTACATCAGTCAGTACCACTGTCTCTATGTTAACCTTGAATCATAATGTAATCGGAGAATAACCAGGTTTGGAACTTAAGGCCTAAATTTCAATTTTAACACAGTACAACTTCTATCTTTTTGTATAAAATCACTGTCAACGTGTAATGTAAGAAGATACATTTAAACACATTTTCAGATTTGTTTTCACATTTTCTGATTCACGTGTCATCTATCTATTTGTTTCCCCCTCTAAAAATTAAAAGAAGCAAAATTATATGAAACAAGTACTGTCATTTCATTTAGAAATACTTCATTATTAAGATACAAACTCTTTAAGGGTATCAGAATTGTTGTAGTTGTTTTTTGTTGTTGTAAGAATCCGTCCTATGGTTTATACTTCTTAGCAGCATCAAACGCTCCCAAAATGTCCTTTTGTTTTCGGCAATAGCCTGAATTCAGGCCCTGGCAAGGTATTTTCAGACCATAGTTTAGGCTTTTTTGTGTGCAAAATAGCTCATTCTAGGTGATTTTCAGGCCCTCTGATCAATTCTGACTGGCACCCCTGTAATCTACATTTGCCACTCTATACCTAGGGGAGAAATGGGGACCTGGTAGGATGAGAAAAGCCTTTGTGATAGAAACTACCATATGGTACGAATACTCCCCAGGGAGTGGAAATGATGCGCACTGTGTGCGTGAACGAATCCGATGACCGGGAGAGTTATAATCTGTAAAGCGCCTCGAGACAGTATTCTGTATTATGCGCTATATAAATTCATATTTAATATTTTTATATTTAAAAGGTGATATTCAGCGATTTAGACAGGCATATGTTACCTATTCACAAAACAGGAATGATGGATAAATCAGACAATACATAGATATTGCTAATTGCATGCATGTGTCTCTTCAACTAGTATTTAAAATGTGATTATGACCATGAATTAACATGACTTATGGCAAGTTGAGGAAGGAGGTTTGTGAAAATTTTCTGTTTTATTAAATGAAGTGCCCAGTGGGCCATAGCAGAGGCAAATCAACTCCTATGGCAATTATTTGAAGAACGATTGACACCATGTAAGAATGGAATTACTTGTATATCTGCACAATGAATGGTGTATGGTCTCAATACTTACTCTTAAAGCCCGTCTGTACTAGTTTGGCTAGGGGGGATTAGACCACCCAGGGTGGTCACTGACAGTTGGCTATCTCATCAACTCAGTTCTCAATTAACATAAGAAAAAGAGGATCATGGGGACCAATGGTCACTGATTAGGCATTGTTTTCTATATAGAGGGAGCAAGTAGCTACAAGTAGTACAGTGGGGCTTTAAGGTTCTTTTTAATATGACCACCACAAAAAGACCACCATAGTTTGTTCTTTTTAAATGTGTAAATGGTTGGCAACTGTGCACAACAACGGTCCTGCGCATATTCACTGAGCTCTGTGTCATGAGATTTTATAAGAAATGGGATGCGTATGACGCTTTTAAAACGTCATCATAAAAATACCGCTGTGGTTTTGCAACTTCATATCTGAACGAGGTATTACAAGAATACATGTTGTCTGTGCGAGCGAAAGGACATTAATTCTGTTATATGCATATTGATTGTCTATGGAATTTGATAGGCCTCTACACTGTCACAAAATATATGAAATAACAACTTAAGAACTTCATTGAGTGATGTTTTATTTCAGTGTGATAGCTAATGTACAGCTATTCTTTTTTCTTTTTTAAACGTTTTTTTGTGTGGTATATTTAGGTATTTTTCATGTCTTTCTCTCTTTCTCTCTCTCTCTCTCTCTCTTTCTCTCCCCCTCTCTCCCTCCCTCCCTCCCTCCCTCGCTCTCTCTCTCTTTCTCTGTTTTCTCTCTCTCTCTCTCTCTTTCTCTATTTCTCTCTCTCTCTCTCTCTTTCTCTATTTTCTCTTCTCTTTCTTTCTTTATCATTCTTATTCCCTCTTCATGCCTCTCTTTACATTATATATATTTTTCAGTACTTATAACAAACGGATACATTGTAAAACATGAACTACATTTGGTACCTTTTATTTCCAGTATAACTTATATCCATACATTGCAATAATGCACAGAATCAAATATTTTAATCTACTATATAAAAAATCAATATGATTCTTTGCTCCTTATACATTTTAAAAGCTTGGGAGTGAACAGAGGTTTCAGTTTTAAATGCAGTGTGTCGAGAAGATCTCTCACTCTCTCTCTCTTTCTTTTAAAATTTGACATCAAATTAAAGAAACAATCAACTTACAGTACCAAAACAAATGATAATTTTAAAGATGTATCACATAATCATTTTATGATTTTCAAACATCTATTTATATCTATATGTACAAATCCGCCAACGAGAAAACAAGTATTAAAGCAAATAGATCTCTACTTCCTAACTTTCCTGTTAAAAGATTTCATCAAAGAATCAATAATAATAATGAGTAATCGATGCACTCATTTTGACCATTAAGAAAACCACATTGATAGTGTACTCCTTTCAACTTGGGGAGTACATGAATTTTTTTATAATATGACTGTTTTGAACGTAGCACTATATATGATTGATTTATTTGATATTATCCTTGCTTATTTAGCGCCTAACACTTACTTTATCAGAATTCTCTAAGCGCTCTACAATAATGCAGCATAATTACCCTGGCTTTAGCAGTGCAGCTGTTACGCGCGCTGCGTTTCAAGGAATAAATTCCTATACGTGGGGGGGGGGGGGGGGGGGGGGGGGGTTCCAGAAGAAAGAGAGTTATTTTCCCCCTTCTACAGACTGGTCATGTTTTATTGGCAAGGCACTCCATTCTGATTGATGTAGGCAAAATTCATAGGTATCAGAATGTTGATGGAGGTGATATAACAAAATAAGTATGATACATATTTTAGTAAATTTCTCTTTGAATGTTTGAACTTTATATCTAACTAACGTTTTGTCCCGCGTCATTGAATCCTTTCCCTTTTCTACACTTTACATCAATAATAATCACTCTTTTTGATAGTATTAGGTCAGCACAGAGAGGATGAATATGACCATTAGAGCCATGAAAGCTGTCTTGAGAAACCCGTTCACCGTCAGGCGGAATATACTTCCCGCGCTCTGCGCTGTCTCGACGCTGCGCGTCTTGGTCGGGAAGATGACGTTGTCGATACCACGTGCGATCTGTTCTCGGGCTTTAGACCAGGTGTGGGGGCCAAACAAGCGGTAGCCTGCCGGGTAGGCTGGTCCGAAGAAGAGTTCGTAGGCGAGCCAGGGGTCACTGAAGATTAAAGACTTGATGTCGGGTCTAGCTCCTATGAACCCGGCTATGATGTCTTGGTAAGGCAGGGGAAGGGCCTGTTTGGTAGGAAATACGAAGTATGAAATGTTCAAGGTTGTCATGAATGAGGCAATCGTATAGGCTAATGTTTAATTTGGAAATCCCCGGGAGAATTCTTCATAAAGGTATTCAACGTTTTGATTTTGAAGAACAACCGGTACAGTTCAATGATGGGTAAAATGAACATTTAAATAGAAACAAAATAATCAGGAGCGAAGAATCGTACTTGAAAGCTTAAAATTGCCCCTGTGCCGAAAGAATGACAACAAATCAAGGATCGCATCGTTTCGACATAAATTATATTCGGATAGTTTGAACGCGAGGACAGAAGACGATCAGGAGATATCTCGTAGACTAACCGACTTCCAAATTTTAGACCTACAGGAGGATTATCTTTCAAAGATAATTTTGATTTAAGGCGAAAGAATAGTCACACAAAAATATTAAAAACCTCTATATATGGATGCGCCGAGTCTCTTCTTTGATCTATTAAAAATGAACAAATAATGTTATAAAAACATTAATTAAATTGGTATATATAATACTTACAGGGACAGTCCCTGGCAATGGTGGGTTATGGAGGGGGCACATCGACCCCCCCCCCTCTTGGATGCCTATGTGGAATACCATCTGCCCTTAATCATTCTCTTCTTGTGCCCCCTTTAAAATTCCTATTTTCGGAATCATATGCCCTTTTTGTATTAAGATTTCCCCCTGCTCGTGGATATCGGAGGTTGTTCCCACCTGTATCTTGTGTTTGCCGAACCTCTTGAACGTTCCCATCTTGCGACCAGTGATCTCTTTCATCATCACCTCCCTTGGTGGTAGCCCTACGTTCTTCTTGAAGACCTGTACAGCCCATCGGGCCTGCAGTTCCAGGGCCGGGGCGTGTGGGCCAATGATCATGATGAATCCGATGGCTGCTAGGGTGTGGTGCTTCTCTTTGGCCGGCCACACGAAGTGGAACATCTCTATATCTTCCAGACGATCTGAATACAGAAAAGATTAATGGACATGGTCAGCTAGGTATGTTAAAAACATAACGATATATAGTTCTTTAGTGTCTCCACCTCAACAATTTTCAAGGAATAAGTTGCACTGCTGGATATGTCCTTTCCAAAAAAAAATAACACACAAACAAACATTTACGGGTCGGGTGACATCCAAATATAAGTTGATTCCTATCGATGTACAGAGCGACATACAACTCATATTTTGTTATTGAAATATCTAAATATATTTCATAGATTTTCAAATATTTCAAAATAATCTTCTCAGACTTGCTTAGCTCCACCCTAAAAAATGCTCCAGATCATTCTCATTCATCTTGTGACATCATTTTGTCAGTCATTAGTGAGCAAACAAAAGACAGTGGTATGTAACTTCCCCCAGCTCAGCCATGCTCACAAAATAATTGCATTCTTTCATACAATACCCCCACATTACCTTTCTTTTCCTGGTGATGCTACAGCAAGTCTGACATAGCAACTCCTATGTTTGTATTGTATGGTCTATTGTAAACAGGTGGTCAGCTCTGCATGGTGAAGCTACATACCACTGTCTCTTGTTAGCTCACTAATGATTTACAGATAATGTCACAAGATGAATGAGATCTGGAGCATTTTTGTAAGGGTGGAGCTTAGCAGGTCTGAGAAAATTATTTTTAAATATTTAAAAATCTATGAAATATATTTAAATGTTTGAATAACAAAATATTAGTTGTATGCAGCCCTGCACATCAACAGGAATCAACTTATATTTGGATATTACCCGACCTTTAAAGACATTAAACAAGTCCTCTACATCGTGAGTTTGGGCATTGCTCTGAAAGTTGATACTCTAAGACAATCCCAAATACTGAGATAATTACATAAATAGAAAGCTTTTAACCCCCATAATAACACCAAATGGTGTCCACCCGACAAAACAAGTTTAGAATAATGAATTTATTCGAGTAAACTCTACCAAAATATCCAAGTCTGAAACCCGGAAGTGCACGTAGAGTCGGGCCTCTATCCGTGACGTCACGAACGGGAGTCATGGGCTCAGTGAGAGTGAATGGCAGTGATATCCCTACGTAAATGCTATCCTGTCAGAGCTTAGATTTGTTGTTGTTAAGGAGTATATTTGATGGATTTTCTGTTTTCATTTGAATGAAGAATAACGAAGCAACATTTTCCAGTCGCTGATTTCTTTTTATATCCTCATATTCACCTATTTGGTAGAGATTTAAGACGAGTTTACTGCTTAGGAATTAAAGTTAAATCGTGCACTTATGAATAGGCGGATGCATTATATTGTCATCAGATGTACATGAGCAGTTTTGTTAAAACGAATAGGTCTAGAACTATGATAGTACTTATCATAGATGTGTGTGACTGCCTCAAAAAAGGATACAGTACCAGTACTACCAGTTAAACATTTTATGTTGTAAAATATCAAACTTGAACGAGATCATGCAAGCGCGCTTCCTCTATAATATTTTGGCGAGTGATGCGGCTCTTGCATGAACGTTCGTGGAGCGAGCAGAATCGGGAGGTAAGACCAAGCCGCTGCTCTAGGCGCTGCTTGCTTGTGATGGAACGTACGTGCGCTAGTTATATGTTTATCGGCAATTGCAAGAGAATGAAAGCGACGTTGCCAGCTAAGAAAAACAACTAACAAAGACTTGCTCCTGACTACCGGTGTCAGAATTGGTAGATGAAGGATGTTCAGGGCCAAGGAAGGCGAAAGACATGGGAAAAAGGAAGAAGAAACCATCGGGAGATCGCTGTAGTGTATGGTAATGAACTGTGCATGGGTAGACCAAAACACCAAAACAAAAATTACATGGTGAAAATATCGACTAATAGCACATCGTTGGCATGTATATGTCATAATTTTTAAAAGGGGAATTGATATTAATACTATGAAGTACTAGGGGAAGGTAAAGAATTGTACATAGAATTATGATTTATTAGACTTTTCAGCCTTTGAAACAAAAATATGCAGAAAATCGTATCACTCTGCACATGTTTGCTATGGAACATCCGGGTACGTGAATATACTCTCTCCCGGACGTGAGGTCATAAATAGTAGACCAGCGTCGTGACTGATTTTCTATGCAAAGAGAGGCGGATATTTTAGACATTTCAATTGAGGATTTCGAGTAGACAGAATTTTTTGTGATATACTAAGTAATTGAAAAACTTAAAAATAACATATACTTGCCGTAGGTAACAAATTAAGGGACATTTATTTGCTTAGAGTATCAACTTGAAGAAAAGAAAAAGAATTCTGTACCATCACTTCTTTTATTCAACTACATGTATAACTATTCTTTCACACACAAACGTCAACCCATACTCATGTAGTTATATCATGCTTGCTTTTATGCTCTTACCCTAGGTATACAGGGCGTATCATAATAAAGGATATTGAAGTTTAATGACGATTTATATGATCACTACTGATTTCATAATCAAGCATTTTATGTCTGTTGTAAAGGACAGAATGTCCTCTTGTTAATGACACCCCGATCATACTACTACTGTTACAGTTGACTGAATAACAAAGCATTGCTGTCCACCATGTGAAAGGTGTACTGTGCCAAGTTTGATAACATTTCCTTCTTAGACACATAATCCACTCATTGTTCACACAAGCACTAATCTTTAGAATTTATCTGTGAATGCTAACTTGTCACAGTGCACCTTTCACATGGTGGACAGCAATGCTTTGTTATTCAGTCAACTGTGACAGTAGTAGTATGATCGGGGTGTCATTAACAAGAGGACATTCTGTCCTTTACAACAGACATAAAATGCTTGATTATGAAATCAGTAGTGATCATATAAATCGTCATTAAACTTCAATATCCTTTATTATGATACGCCCTGTATGTTGCCGTGTATAGTACGATCAGCGGGGAAAACTCCATTATAATTTATAGAAGTATTATTTTGCTTCTATGGAATTAGGAAAGTTGTGTTGTGCATGCCTATGATGCACTGGATAACAGGGCTCGCAACAACTCACCTGGTAAAATATCATGACTGATGTAAGGGTTGCATAGTTGGAATCCAGTTGCGAAGACAACGGCGTCCAGTTCTTCAATGGTTGAACCGTCTTTGAATACAACCCCCGTTTCAGTAAAGTGATCAATTCCAGGCTTCGTCTGATTTTCGACAGCAAAATGAAAGGAAAATACAAAAAGTCAAAACGAGAGTATAAAACAGTTTTCTCATCATGAAGGTATTAGTCAGTTCCTCAATAAGATTTTGAAATATCGTTATCAAAGAACACCTCTGTAGTGCCAGGTCTGGTAGGCCTGATGGGCTGATATATGTCCCGTTGGTCTCATAACTACCCATGCAGGGACAAACTATATACCAATGACTGTGTAGGACCAATGGGATGTGCGACCAAAAGGACATGGTACCAATAATCGGATGTAGTAGGGTAACTAGAGAGAGTGTAAACCCTTGTACCAATGGCCTTTCCGTTAAGTACCTTTGCTCCTAATAGTTGTTCAGAAACACAAAATACAACACGGTGGCAGCGGTGGGATATAGTCTTCACCTTCCAGCGTATATAGGGCGGGATATAGGGTGAACCCTTCTTACCTTAATCTTTCCACTGAGGACCATGGTTCCTAGATCATCGTTGATCATGACCGTGGTGGTACCATATCGCTTAGAACTCCTGATACCGATGAGTGTCGGGTCTACCCTCTGAACACTGTCCTGCTCGAATCGTTTCAGCTTCCAGTTCACCGGGACATGGGTCATGTAACGACGATGGATGGTCATGTCACGTGGCAGGCCGTTAGATTGCATCCGGTTCGCCAACCACGTACCCGTACGTGTGCTGAGGTATACCTGTCATAGCAGTGTGGCAATGGTCAAAAGTGTATGAGACCCCTGCCCAAACGAGGGGTACAAGGCAACCAAACTATTTGATTTCACCTAAGCAACCAAACTAGGCATAAGTGATCAATTTTGACTGAACGCTAACAATATGACAGTTCCAGTGGCAGTGATGAGTAGAGCGTTATTTTGAATTAAATATTATGTTGATGCAAACAGCCACCCCAGAAGATAATTATTTGAGGGTTGAAGGAAACCTCTTTAATCTATCTCAAGACTAGTGCTTCTTTCTAAGATTGAGATTGATAGTCCGAAATAAATTTTAAAAATATTGTTTTGATTTATTTTTTCCTCACCTGTTTGGCAAATCGACTTGAGTTGACAGCCATGTCTCCAGCCGAATGAGAGCCGCCTGCAAAGAAGGGAAGAAGCCAAACCTAATTTTTCCACTGTTTATTGAAGATTTATCATGATGATAAACATGTTAACCCGCTGGCGTATCCAGACACTGACGAGGAGGAGGGGAATCCTCCGGGAAATCCTCTTTGGACCAGGAGTGGGGGTGGAGGTGTTCGAGTGGGAGGGGCGCTTGGAAGCGGAATGTATAGCCTCTTTGGGCTACCCCATGTGATTAAGTGTGGACCCAAATGCAAGTTGTGATGATTTTTCCTTAGTCCTTAAACAAATGGGGGCATGTGCCAGCGCTACGTACCCTTTTCTGGATACACCACTAGTTTATCACCGAGTTATCTTTCATAGATATATTGCCAATCATTGGAAGCTTCAAAGTGGCACGAGAAGATTTTTTTATTTTTACGTCATTTCTCCTCTCTGTTATGTCACACATTCAATCTTCCGTACAATCCTCAATAAGTCTTTTAAAAAAACGATGGTTGTACTTGGATTTTGCTCTTTGACAATTTTGTTTTGTTTTGGGTGTGTTTTCAATCTAAAGGAAGGGACAAAGCCTTCAGGCGACCTGGAAGCTTTTAATCTTTACCATATCCTGATGACCCGCTGGAATAAAAAGCTATGTTTATTATAGTTTTATTCATGAGAAGTTTACATTCCATAAATATTAGGACTTTTCGATTAGTATGTCGGTGTAGTTTCCTCTTGTTGTATCCATTGTCATGCAACCGGGGCTCATAGCTAGCTGTAACGCTGAGTGACTGATATTATAGAGGTGGCTCCAGATGAGAACAATCACAAACAATTGAAGAAAAAAATAGAAAGTATAAGCAAAATAGAAGGGAATATCGAATGTCTCGGGTAATTGAAGGGAAAAGGAAAGGTAACTTGCTATAACCTTTAAACAATATTCCTTTAACAAAAAAGTAGAAGCAAAGGCTAAGCAGAAGGAACTTACGATATATGCTATAAGGCAATTAGGTATCTCGAAGAAGAACAACAAACGAATAAGGGGAGGGAGATGGGGGTGGTTAGGAATCGATTTGATTCATTTTTTAAACGATAATTGATTCCAAAGGACAACAAACAAAAGTGGAAGAGTTGACGATGGTAGCAGCAGGTATAATGGGAGAGAAGCTAACAAGGAAGTGAGAAAAAGAAATCGCTTATAATTAAACATGAATATATAAAGCGAGAATGAACGTACCGACAGCCAGAACTGTCTTGTCTTTAAATCTTTCGCCTTTTCGGAACTCTTTGCTGTGACAGATCTACTCCTTGAAACACGTCCATTCCCGGATAGGTTGGGACAAATGGTTTGTTGAAGATACTCGTACACACCATAACGGCATCAAACACGGACTCGCTCTCCGTCCCGTCACTGGTTTCGGACCAACACCGACCACCGGCCCGTCGTATCGTGGTCTTTTGTCTTCTCGACACACAGTACCTTTAAAACAAGGGAGACCAATGAGGTCTTAACTATGATCTCTATAATCTTTCAACTTCCTGTATTTCTATCACTCTGATCCGTTCAAAAATTAATCATAAACTTATCTCGCATGTCGACTCATTTTCATTGTTACCCTTCATAAATGTTAAACAAACAGCACATAAGCAAACCGATTTGCAAAGGCAAATACCGTAATACTGTCATCGGTAATATATTCATTTTCTTGAAAGTTTCCAAGCACCTTACAAAATATACCAGGGGCAAACCTATAAATTAGATGAGGCTTTCAGCAGTGCTGTGGTAAGGCCTTTAAATACAGATAAGTATTTTATAACAAGACTTGAATGTACAATGGGTAAGAAAATGTTGATATCATCGATATACAGTTAGCTTGTTATATTTATTTTTCACCAATGAAAAGAAAAACAAACAATCTTATTTGCACCAGCATCATACATTATCTAGGACGCGCGTTGGTGCTACATGTTTTACAATATTTTCGGAGGTGAGAAAAAAAAAAGCACACATGAAAAGTCTTCGTGCTAAAACCTTTGTATTAAAGCCTGTCTGCACTAGTTTGGCCAGGAGGGATTAGAACTCCCTGCATGGTCACTGACAGGTGGTTATCTCATCAAATCAGCTCTCACTTAACCTAGAAAAAGGGGATCACGGGGAAACAACGGGTACCGCTTGCGTCTTATTGTGTTCGTACCAACGGCGAGCCCAGATTCCAGTATGAACTCATTTCATACACAACAAGCTACGAAAGCTTGCAAAGAGGTCACAAACAATTCGACTTTGATTATTTAGTGCTTTGCCTCACTATTTATAAAGGCAAAAAAACTAAATAAACTGAGATTTGAACCCTCACGACAACTCCATAGTTCTGTTAGTAACACGCTGTCCTTACCGATTGAGCTGACGATGAGTTGATGACAGATTGATTTGTATAATTACTATCACCCTATTAACAACCCTACCGGATTTCACGTGCGCATGCGCAGGTTTACCTCGCGAGCTCAATCTGGGCTCGCCGTGGTACGAAAAAATAAGACCGCTTAGGCATTGTTTGCTATAGGGGCGCAAGTAGTGCATTCTTACCTCAGTATTAAGATGTATGTGTCTGTTGAGATCAAATTGTTTAGCATAGGCGTGGTAATACTCGTTGAGTTGTTTACCTGGATGTAGGGCGCCCACTCACGCGGGAAGGGGAAATCACTGAAACACATCATCTCTTTACTAGAATTGGTCACCAGTCCTTCGTAGATGGCCGCATCGGTCTGCCCGTTTGGATTCTTATCACGGTAGACCCATATTCCACCTGGGTGAGAGAGAGAGAGAGAGAGAGAAAGTGAGATAGACAAGTGAACGAGTGAGAGGGGGGAGGGAGAGAGTAGAGTGCTTAATTTGGTTTTTACAGGCTAGTTTAAAAAGGGGGTGGGGAGAAGTGGCAAGAGAGAGAGAGAGGGAGGGAAGAATACAGAAGGGGGAGAAAGGAGAGAGAGCGAGAGAGAGACAGAGAATAGACGGAGGGAAGCATCCTTCTTACGCAAATCAGTTTAGGCTTCTACGAGAGATATCTCTTGTTAATGGGTTGCTACACAACCACCTAACATAATTATGTATCCTTCCATGTAAACTAATGCTCGTTGCACGCAAGGCGTCATGTGCCTATTTCAGGCTGCGTCAACCAACTAGTGCGCTCTTTGACACGCAGTGTGAGAGCGACTTCGTTCAAAAATTATTTAATCTGTGGCGCATGCCGCTAATTGCCGTCAAAGATCTTATTGGTGTATTTATAACACAATCGAAAGAACCAGAGACATGTTAACATGTCTCAGGTGTAAACGGATGTTAAATCTTTTAAAGTTTGGGGAATGCGTCCGAAATGTTGGGATGCTGAAGCCCTCAGCACCCCCATTATTCTCCTTTTGGAAGCACTCTTATCGAACCTCTATCCGGAAAGAAAAATGTAAA